>JAHLSL010000080.1:9084707-9273522 GCA_025920805.1 Petroica traversi | reverse complement strand
AGAAAGAAAGAAAGAAAGAAAGAAAGAAAGAAAGAAAGAAAGAAAGAAAGAAAGAAAGAAAGAAAGAAAGAAAGAAAGAAAGGAGACAGGATTTTTTTCCTAAAAGTCCATTTTGAAGGCTGATATATGTTGACTCCCTGACCTATCATATGTCAATATGCAGGGCACCTGAATGTATAAATTCCTTCAGTCCTTAATGACAATAATTTTCTCCCTACATGACCATTTCCATAAGAGGAACTTCCTGAGGGTAAGGTAAACACAGAGATAAATGGTCTAAGAAGTTTGTGGAGTCTTCATCAAAGGAAGCCTTTGAAACAAATTGCAGAAACATGCACTTGAAATTACAGAGATACAACTGATCCTGCCCTGGGGTTTTTTGAATCCCTTTCAGACTTATGATCCTATGGTTCTTCAGAGCTGGCCAATGCAGATTCCTCTGTTACTTAGCTACTACCCTCTAAAAGCCCCCATATTTAGCTGATCTCTCACATCTATCCTTTTTCTTTGCTTTCAACTTCCTTCCTTCCCCAGCATGTTGCTCATTATATTTTTCTTATTTTATATATAAGAACTCTCTGCTTCTCTTTTTTTTTCCTTCCCAAAGTAGCTGCCCTCCCTTTCTAACATGTCACCTCCCTTCTTCATACTCAGCTTTTTTAGCAACCTGTGGAACTCAAAAGTGTTTTAGGAAGGAGGTCATTTTACAGGTGAAGAAACAAAATTGGAGAGAATAGAAGTAACTTGCCAAACAGGCAGAAAAGAAGCAAGGCTGCCATGCCAGTTTGAAATCCAGTTGGTTTTTATTCATTAAGGACAACCTGCTGTAGTCTTTTTAGAAGAATGGACAGGTGAGCTGAGAATACAGGGTGAGAAAACCCAAGGAGTAGATGATGAGATCATTTGTGGTGGTGTTGCCGTGCAACAGGGTTGACACATTCAATAACCCAAATCACTGGCCAAAAATGTAGTCTTTTCTTCCACATCACAGTTGTCCTGAGTCCATATATATTTATGTGCCAATAGTAGTTTCATTGAAAGTGTCTGGGGGGAAAGTGAAGGGGTTAAAGGTTTTTCTCCTGCATCTTAACAATTCATTGCAGAATTAGGACGTCCTTCAAGCTAGTTCCTTCTGACTGGAAAGTCTAAGAATTTGTTCCTTTTAAACAAAAGGTGAGATTTTTGTCTAATTATCAGACTCCAAAAGTTGAAGAGTCCCAAGCAAGGTTTGACTAACTAACATTATCAACGCTGAAACCATTCCTCTGGAAAGAAGCTCCTGCTTCAAATACAATCTCTGTCTCATATCACACGATGTAAAAGTGTTTTATAACTTTACTGTGGGAAAAAAGGTCATATTAGAGAGATTTGTTTCCTATTTTAGACCCATGATGGGTTATCTAGAGCTCTGTTCTCTAGTGCTACCTGCAATCTCAAAAAGAGAGATCTGTGACATCTCTAGCACTGTGTTATACACCCCAAGCACCTTTACTTTCTCCCTCATGGGACCTTATTTCCATTTAAAAATCAGTTATCACACATGAAGGTCTACACAGAGATGATTAATTTTTAAATGTAAATGAAGATGCAGCCCCATGAAATTGTGCCTGAAGAGAAAGAAAGCTATTACTGATTTAGGTCTAAAGGCTGGATTACATTGAAAAGATGGTGCTGTTCTTGCCAGAATTTTGCCTTGGGGCTTACTATGGACTTGGCTCTTGTTTATTGCAGTGATGTAAGACTGGCACTAATGCAGCAAAGCCAAATAATTCTGAAGTTATTCTGCACTTGCAGGAGAATGACATTTGCCATATAGTCATGGCCTCATTCAGCCACGGAGTGTAAAGGATTTATGGAGACAAGAAGCAAAAGGAAGCATTTAATGGGCAAGCTACAGTGCTTGGGAACAATCAGCATGGCTGCTTGGAGAAAGAAACGTATAATAATCCACTGTGACCTCTCCAAGACTGAGTCCAAAGACTTATCCAAAGGTAGATAGAAACAACCAGAATTCATCTTTTCTAGCCTTATATATTTAGCAATGCTTTCTGTATATCTGACTTGAAGGTCCTGTAGGCAAGTCATCATGAAATTCACATTTTTTAGGACTTTTATTTGAAATAAAGTAAAAAATTGGATATTTTCTGTCCTGCTTTTACAAGAAAAATCAAAACTATCTCTGGATGGCATAGCCACTAAGAGAAACTAATTCAATCTCAAATATCACAAAGTCATGACAGCATTCACCATTACAAAGTCAACATTTTGCCTACCACAAATGCAGTGACAGTGAAGAAAAAAAAATTCAAACATATTTTTTATGAAAAGTGACAGGGGTTTATTCCTCCTCCCAGACCACCTTTACATGATTCAAAAATATATTTCAAGTGTTGGAAGAAAATGTTTTTTGCTGATCTTGGCTCTGCATTCTCTGCCACTCACCTACCTAATTATTTTACCTTACCATCACCTCTTTCCCATCATATAAAATGGACTAGTATTCCTTATTTATATACAAAGCACTTTGAGATGCTTTACTTATATACAGTCTGAGTGCAAGAGATGTATGGAGCAACACTAAAAACTCAATCACAGTGGTAGGGAAATAAAATCCTTTATATTATTCTTGGGCTTGATGCAATATTATTTCTTGTGAAATATGTTTTCACTGCACACCTTTCCTTCCCACCTCATTTTCTGTTCCACTCACAGCTTCTCTGGTGCTGGCTGTACAGAAGACTGTATGCTACAGAGACCTGAGAACTGCAGGATGCAGGGCAGATCACAATGGAAACCTCTGCCTATTAGATGCTAACAAAAAAAGCTTAAGAAATACTAACAATAATAAAAGGATTATTTGGAAAACCCTAAACATTATGAAATTTGCCATTATTTTTTTAATTGGAGTGATAAACCTGCTGGGGTTACCGTAAAAATACTCCTTGTCTAAGATTACAGTGCAATCATTTTTTATACAATGAGTACGATAGTTTACTGGTTGTGCATCTTTTTCTTCTGGATCAGTGAATAACTGGTTCAAGCTATGGCAGGAATTCATTCATCCTTGACATCTGGATGAGTAAGGGAAGAAAAACTTCAAAGATTTCCTGCAAGAAGGAAGTCTCTTCTCCCAGGACTGTATTTGTCAAAAGTTTCATTGTCCATTTTCAGTCCTGCTGTAATAATCCACTCAAGATCATGAGGAGCATAGCTTTCTGGGACTAATGCTGCTTTCACAGCCTCAAGTCTCATGAAGCCTAAGATATGTCAAAACAGCAGGGGTTCATTAAATGTGGTCACTGTCATAGCGCTTTGTTCACAGGAATGTGGAAGGATTCACTAATGAGGAATGGCTTCCGAAGGTAAACATGCAAAATACAGTTATATGATGACAAAGAAGGTGTCTAAATAGCATAGAGACTTTGGGAGATGTCAGCATCTTGGAGATGAGTAAGCTATTTAAAATGGTACAAAACACTTGGAGCATGGGGATGTAGTTAAAAAAAGGAAATACTAGGGTTATTAGGAGAGGAAGACATCAAGACAGTGATGATAAAATGGTTTATCCAAAATAGGTGCCTTGTCAGTAGATTCAACTGCTCAGGGTACATTTAGTTAGAAACGAAAGTTACATCTTTGTTAGGGAAGTCTGTCTTTCTTGGTTTAACTCATCAAGAATGTCATCCAAGTGGGTTCACAAAGATTTCCTTTCCCCGCCCCCCACTTTTGTTCCTATTTATTTGCTGTCTGAGATCACATCGAGAGCTGGATGCACAGCCACATGGCAGTAGTTAAACACTCCCTTGCCAATGTTAAGGTATGTCACAGACTCTACAAAAAACTTCCCTACTTTTCCCATCCTGTTAGCTTTAGTCAGTGGGGGCATTGGAAAGATATGACGTAGCAGCAAAACAAAGAGAATCAGAAAAATTTCCCGTACTCATCTCACATACATCATTTGAATCCAGGAACCTTGAATCCCTAGTGAAACTCACTGCTGCAAGAGTCCAAAAGGTTTCAGAGTATGCTAAAAATGTTGGCAACTTTTGTTGACTCAATTGAAACTGGTTGCTTAAAAAACAAAAACCCACCATGCTCTGAAGCCTGATCATCTAAAAAGCATTTAAAAAGTGCTCAAATATCCCAGGTGGCTGGAAAATTTTTGTTTTCAATATGGATTTTCAGTGATTTCAACTGAACTCAGTTCCAGTAGCATATTCAGTCTCTATTAGAACTGACAGAGCCAATGAATTTCATAGAATCATGGAATGGCTTGGGTTGGAAGGACCATCTAGTTCAAACTCCCTCATGGGCAGGGACATCTTCCACTAGAACAGGTTGTTCAGGACCCCATCCATCCTGGCCCTGAGCACTTCCAGGTGTGGGGTAGACACGAATTCTCTGGGAACTCAGTCTATGTCTCACCAACCTTGCAGTAAAGAATTTCTTCTTCATATCTAATCTAAATCTGCCCTCTGATTTTTAGCTGTGTAAGTCATGGCAGTTGGTTAGTTTGGGTTTCCTTTGAAACACCCTGTGCTTTTCAGTTTTAGAGCCAGGATAGTTAAAGGGATTACCTTTGGAAATCACTCCTTCATATTCTTCAGAAGCATATTTTAGGGTTTTTTATTATTATTTTTTGCACATATGTGGGAAAATGAGGATGCAGATAACAGATTATTTTTCACCTTTCAGTCACTCATATGGTGTTTATAGGTCTGGCAGTACTTTGTGAGCAGATATGACACTGCTGTATCTAAAAGGACTCAGCTCAACTCCAGGCCAAAAGGAGTGACTGTGTTATCAGGGTTACAAGTATGAGCTCTTATATCCTGCTAATACTGAGCCTATTAATATGGGTTTGGCCACAGGCTATGTGGTAACACTGCTGCTTGGCCTGGAAACACAGGCCCCAGTAGCACACATCATAGTGTTCCATAATGCAGAGAGAATTACTGCTTTCTCCACCTGTGAGTGGAACTGGCACCAAAATGTATTTGGAAGTTTTGTGCTTCCCAAATGGCAGTAAAGGAGTTGTCCCTTCTACACCCAGAGAACACCAGGAGGGACACGATAACACTCAATGATGGGTACTCATTCCTTTGGAAAGGAGAATAAGAATTGCTTCCAAAATCAAGATAAACTCAAGAGAAAAAACTCTTAGAGAAATGCAAAAGCAAGAAGGATCTTTCAGCTCCATGGTCCAGAGGAATATATTTGTGTTTATCCCCTCGCTGTGGGGTTTAAATGGTGCTACATTGCAGCATGTCCAACTGGCACATCCCTGAACACTGAGTGTTGGCTGCAGAATGAACAGATTTCATCCCAAGATTCTTATCCTTGCAGTTGGAAGGCTGTTTGTGTGTGCATTTCAAGCAATCCAAACTTCTTCAAAGATCAGTTAGTAAATTATGCAGATAACCATCTCAAGCCTGAGCAGAAGGTTAGGGGTCATTTTTGGCTTTTTTAGGCTGCTAGGAGAGAACAAATATGACTTTTTCTGAACTGGCATGCATGGTCATAATAAGTCCTGGTGCCTTTTATTGACTAACTGGACTGTGACCCTTGAAGCCAGCACTGTGGGCTTAGAAATGGACAGAAAATGGTCTGCATAATGCTGCAAAGGGTTGGGAAATTACAGATTGTTATCAATAATTAGTATGATTTTTTTGCCATTTACTTAGCAAAAAGACAGAAGGAGCCTGGGTCAGTGGCAGCGGTTCAGGCTTGTCACTTTTCATCAGCTTAAGTGCTGAGAGCAGATGTGAAGCAGGTTACAGCGAAAAGCTTTATACACCAGTATTCACAGCCAAGAGTGCATCACATTTGGTTAACTTTTTTATGTTATAATTCCTAAAAGGGGAAGGCTCTTGATGACTAAGAATCCATTTGAGGTAATGAGAGCTTACTTGGAGCTAACAGGCTCAACTTTGTTAAGGAGTGCATGCAAATAACCTGAATCCTGATGCAAGCTATGCTGACAACTCAGTAGCACCCAGTACAGACAACAACAGACTACAACAAGCTTCAGCCCACAGGATCACTCAGTTCATGTGAGCATCCCCACCCCCTTTTTAGGCACATAAGTCATATTTGTTGATATTAGTATCCAGTAGATGACTATCTCTTAAATATAGCACTCAGAGAAACCTGTATATGCATGGAGAAGGGGGTTTACTCTCTGGAATAGCTCTTTAAATGGCTTCATTCCAAGACAGCTCTGGTAAATTTCCTGTCTCCATCCAACTGCTCAGTTAGCTGAAAACAAGTAATCATGCTAAGAAGATAAAGTGTACTTATATCTTCTGGGATGCAAACTCCTATTTTGCATTTGGAAGTGTTTGGAGACTGGCTGCACGAACATCCATCTGCTTTCTTGCCAGAGCAAAAGGAGTTCAATACCTGTTATTAAGTCTTACGCATAATTTCCCAAGTTTGTTGCGCTCTATTGGGGTGGTAGAAAGGCACTAGTCAACACCTTCTTCGTTTCAGTTTATTAGATGACCTAATTTTTAACCATGTTTTGACATGGGGATCTGTGGATACACAAATCATGAGTCTAACATGGTAATATAATGTTTTGCAGTGGTTCAAGACAAGTGAAATGAATTTGGGATGATCTTTAAGGTCCTTTCCAACCCAAACCTTTCTAAAGTGCTATCAGGATGAGCCTAGATCAGCCCAGTAGATACTGGTTTTGTTATCTGGTATATACTTCCCACCCCAACATAAATCTCTGCACAGACTTGCAGAAAGGTATGGAAAAAATATGTTTAAAAAAACCCCAACAATATGCAGTCTGTATTAGCAGCTACATTTTAGAAAGCTCTTGACTGCAGCTGTCAAGCAAGAAATGCAAATAACAACTCTGCACTGGCTTAAAAGTAACAGCTTTCTAAAACCCTGTTGTCTTTATCACTTCCATGTTTCTTGTCTTTTAGTAACTCTATCCTACCATAAGAAAAATGTCAATTGTCTTCCTGTGCAAATCTAGGATTAATAATGTAGAGAACAGATGCACTGCAGAAGCAACAGACAGTAACATTTTTGCTTAACATACTAAGTTATAGATAGGGTTTGAGACTGCAAGTAAAAAGTATAGGAGGAAGAGATAAGGTTTCAAAAAACAGCCTAATGGTTCATGTTCTGTTCTGCACACTATGTAGAAACCTGAATAATGATGACAGTGAATATATACGTGCACAAATGCACACAAACAAACAGGAAGAAATGAAGCAAAATGTTTGATCTGTTGTAAAGCTGCCACTGGGAGAGCTCTGGCAATCACTGGCAGTGATCAAAGTCTCGTCATACATTTTAGCTGCTAATAGCTGGACCAGTCCCAGCCTGTACTCTAATCCTATTGCCAAATCTGCTGATGCTGTAGAGAAGCCAAGTACATCTCAGGAAATCTGAATGTGAGCAAAGGCAGCAAGGAAAGGTTAACAGCATCAAAGGTAAATTCTCAGATAAACCAGCAACTAGAATAGTGCTAAAAATCTTCAATGATTTGTGTGGGACACTGACCATGAGGTGGAGTCGGAAAAAAAAAAATAGCAGGAGCCATGGTGAAGTATAAATAATTTTGTTTTCTTTTGAAGTGTGAAGCTTTCATTTCAGCTCTGGTTGAGGAAGGGGGGATAAAGGGCCAGATCCAGACACCTGAAATTAGAGCTCCACAGGAGAGGCAGGTGTCTTTCTACACTTCAATTACAGTCAGAGGAGACCTAATCAGCACAGTCAGTGGAGTCTAGAAGCCATTTGGCTGGTCAAATGCAGGTGTCTATCTCAGGGTCAGATAAATAGCCTCTAGGCTTCACTGTCTGCATTGAATAGATCAGGTTTAAAAGGAGCTTTGCCATCTAGCTCACAATTTGATTCACAAGCCACTAAAATTCATCTGGTTGAATGTGCTGGTGAATCCAGCCCAACCCTTTTTTATATCTTTATTTATTTTGATGTGACACTTCCCAGGTCATGTGCATGCCTGTATTATGATGAAGCAGTGAAACAGCTCAGGCACAGCATATCTGAGATCATACAGCACCTTCCAGTATCTAAAGGGGCTACAAGAAAGCCAGAGAGGGACTTTTGACGAGGGCATAGAGGAACAGAACAGGAGTTAATGTCTTTAAATTTACAAAGGGCAGGTTTAGAGTAGGTTTAGATTAGACATTAGGAAGAAGTTCTTCACTATGAGGGATGTGAGGCACTGGCACAGGCTGCCCAGAGAAGCTGTGGATGTCACATCCCTGGAGTTGTTCAAGTCAGCTTGGATGGGGCTCTGAGTACCCTGGTCTAGTGAAGATGTCCCTGTCTATGACAGGGTGAATGGAAAAAGATAGTCTTTAAGGTGCCTTCCAACCCAAACCATTCTAGGATTCTATGGTTTACCTAAACCAGCATTCTCACTGTGATATTACAGGCGCCTCTGTCAATATTACAAGGCAGTCAAAAACTGCACATTGCTTTGATTGCTGTGCAACTGCGGATTTTCAGGAAGATAACAAGCAATACATTTTTCCCAAACTGAAAAATATTTCATACATTTCTACATTCCCCCTCATTCTGATAATGCTCGCTCTCTCCCTCATACTCATCTTCCAGCTTATCATACTTTAATGAAATTCCACCCATGCATACTTACAGATATACAGATCTGAGATAGTAAACCAAGGCCAGTGCAGTGTAAGTGAAGTACTGAAATACAAGTACCTCTCAAAATTCATAGCAAATATGTTACACAATCAATAAAACTAATTTTGCAACAATCTAAACCCTTTTTATTGTATGTTAAGGGTTATTTTATTTGGCTGTCTTTTTTTCTTTTTCAAAGAAATCTTTTTGTAAAGAACAAAAAGCAGCAACTACTGCAAAAAAGATATTATTCAAAATAACCTGCACTCACAGCTTTTCATCTTTCCTCACCTTGAATCAGAAAAATCTCAAGTGAGAGCATATTATGTCCAAACAGATTGCTTGACCTCATGTAGAACAGTACACCAGTAGGAAATGAATGAAAATTGTCTTTATTTTTCATAAAAACTCATTCTGTCCTTGAATAAAGTGCTAACAAGGAAACATTACGCTCAGTTGAATTGTTTATTTCTGTAAAGTCTCCAGGCCAGGGCATTTTGTTATTGATTATGTGGAATCAAAGGCAGCATTTTTATAGAAGAGAGAAAGGGCCAAAATTTGACCCCAAACTGGTCATTTTATTGACACTTAAATTCCTGAGATGTGCCAAACATTGTGTAGCAATCAAAGCTGAATAATAAATCCCCACATCTCCTTGTTCTGGTAGAAGTGGTTCCTTTGGGCCCCATACTATGGTTACATAGACTGGGAATAAATAATTGAGAGGAGAGAGGAAATCTCAAGAGTTCCTGCATACAAACCTGCATTTAAATCACTACGAAAAAGAAAAACTTTCTCCAACCAATCATTTTTGTGCTCTATTTCTTTCATGATACTTTTACAAAAGAGGCCATATATGCCCTTTTTGTATGAGATGGAGCCCATTAAACCTGGTGAGTAGTAACATAACAGCAATGACATTGTTAGCTTGAATAACCAACTTGCAAAACACAACTTTCTTCATGGCATCAGTTCCAATGGTCTTTACAACCTTGTTGTTTTTCCACTGACATCAGTGTATGCTGAGGAGGTGTGAGAATGAGAGCAAGAAGTGGGCAAAGTCTGGCCTGTTTGCCAGAACAGCACCACAGAGTATAAGACTTGCACATGTCTTTTTGACTAAGTAATTTCACACCTGTCACAGGAGAGAGTCAAATACAATTCTTAAATCTTTGATATACCCTGAGGACGCATCACTTCATCTCTCCTGAGACACAAAATTGTTCATTTCTCATTAATTGTCCTTTATGCAGAGAGTTTTCAATTAAGTTGGGAGTAGTGTTACGCTCCTTACTTTGTGATATTAGCCCCCAAAGATTAATAGATTGCTTGTAATTTCTGAATTGCCGTCTGTGTTCTATTACACTCTCATCATTTGTTCTGATTATGAGACCAAACCAGAAAGTGTCTCACAGAGAGTAGCAGTAGCCATCTGGATCCCTGGGGGAGCTGTTTTGGCAGAAAGAATGGCTAACTCAGTCTAAATGCAATGACAAAACTAAAGTGATTGCACAGAAGCCTACAGCTCCGTGGAGGTTGCCATCCAAACTTAGGCTGAATTTACTAACTAACTCCTAAACAATGTCATCCAGCAAGGTGTCTTGATGCACAATCATCTTTGTGTGCTTCTGAGTTAGTGTGGAATTTACAGTAGTGTCAACAAGAGACTGAAAAGATATAAAAACCTTATAATTTTAGGAAAACCTGATTTTTAAATCTAAGTCTTATGAAAAGACAATGGTATACAAAGTAATTGGAATATGTTTTCCTAAAGGAGTTACATTGTGTCACTAACCTGTTATACTTACTGCCCTGCTTTTATCATTCTTGTTCCATACTTGCACTCAATAAATACTATACCGTTGTCCTAACAACTTTGCTAAGATTAACTCCATGCTCCAAAATATTACAGATTTCAGAAAGAAGATATAGTTTTACATTCACCATTTTGTCACTGAAAAAGAGCTTTCCTCCAGATATTAATAAAGATAATTCATCCTTTGACCCTCTGGGGTTTGAAAATAATTCCCTCTTCAAAGATCTGATATGATCCTGCTGGGATCATATCAGATGCCAACGCTGCAGTGATGTCCACATCATTAGTGGTCCCCTCCAAGGCTCTGAAAGACCACAGCTATCTGACATCTATGATGTTCTTCATAATATCTTTGTAACTCTTCTAGCAAGATAAGGGTTTGCTTTTGGGAAATAGTCTATCTTTTTGTCCCATGAGCACTGGGGCCTCCAGTGGAAGACAGCCATGGACCTGCTAGACCAGGTGCAGAGGAGGGCCATGAACATATCTGAGGGATGGAACAACTCTCTTAAGAAGACAGGTTGAGAGAGTTGGGGTTGTTCAGCCAACTCTCTTCAGGAGAAGAGCGTGCTCTGGGAGAGACCTTTCTGTGGCCTTTCAATTCTTAAAGAGGCTTACCAAAAAGACAGAGACTTTGACCACCCCTTGCTCCTCCTTGATCTTAGCTTTTATTGTTGAGCAGAGCTCATGTGGCATGGAATATCGCTTTGGTCAGTTTGGGCCAGCTGTCTCACCTGAGTCCCCTCCCAAGACCTTGCTCTCCACCAGCCTACTGGTGAGGGGGGAATATTGAGAGACAGCCTGGATGCTGTAGGGCACAGCCCAGCAGTAATCAAAGCACTGGCACATTATCAATATCTTTCTAGCTACCAGGACACAGCACTCTGAGGAATGCTAGGAGGAAAAGTATCTCCATCCCAGCCAGACCCAATACAGCATCCAGGATTCTTATTTCTGGTATTTTAAGTTTTGGTCCATCTCAATTAAAATCAGTTAGAAGTCAATTTCACAGCAGTTGGTTTTTAAGATCTCACAAAAATGATAATTCACTTTTAGGCAATAATTTACTACAGCACTGCAATTCCCAGGATAAAGCTGACACATTTTTAAATCTCTCTCACTCTACCTTCCCCATATCCATCTTTCTGTAAACCAGGACTGGAGAAAGGACAATGATCTTTTTTCTTGAGAAGTATGGGAGAAGGAAACTACAGATATGTTTAACTCACACACAGCCACATATCACTGAAATTATTTTTCAGGTTTAAGGTGAACAGGAGGTGTCTGTGCCTTGTGCATTGAAATCTGAGCCCTCCTTGTATTCACTTTGGCTACACTAATGGCATTTCACGGAAAGATAAACCTGAATGCTAGACATTCCAAGACCAGAGCTTCAGAGAGTTGTTTCTTTTGTTGTTGTTGTTTTTTTTTTTCTATGTGAAATCTCCTTTTTCTTTGTTAAAATATTAGTGTTATATTTACATTTTGAAACCTATCCTAAGCACTCTCCTGACGGATCAGAACAAGAACGATCCTCTGGTGTAATTTATTTTTTAAATAAAGGTTGAAAGAATTGTGCTTGAAACCTTAGACACATCTTCAAGTGGATAATTAAACCTGACTGCCCTCATGAGGGGTGGCCTTTAGAGCAAGTTGGTTGCCAGTACAAGTCTATTTAATATATTGTATGTTATTTCTTTCAGGTTTATTTGGTTTATATTGGACTGCATAGAATTGAAAATAGATGGGGTAATAGGCATTACCTAAAGTTAGGTGCTTGGATTGCTCACGGGGGTGAAAAAGATGGGGGGAAGAGGAGTATTACATCCTCCAAATTTTGGACCCCCAAATCCAGCCAGGGACTGCACCTGGATGTCATGTTCAGTAGTGAGATGAAGAGCACCTCTGGAACATAGCCAAGAGAGGGATGCTGTGGGGCTTGGTGCACTCCTCTGAGGAATACAGGAGATCTCGTGGAATTCAATTAATACACCTTTTTAGAGCAAATCTAAGTCCAGCATTGAAAATTTGAACATTGAATCATTTGCTCTGCTGGTATATTACTGACTACTGGTAAATCTCAAGCTTATCTTTCCTTTGGGACAGAATTCAGTTTATTTGTATAGCAAGTAGCAAAATGATGCCTTGATCTCAATTAGTTGCTAATGTTATATGAACACTCATCTTTAATAACCACAGTCTACAGAGGCTTGACAAAGGGTCAGGTAGAGAGAATTTGGATTTAGTTGAATCCTGTTAAATCTCTGTTTCCAACACCAGGTCTAAACATTATCCAAGTTTGCCTTCCTTCTCCTAAAGACCATGCTTTCAACAGTAATGAATTAACACAGCTCCCACAAAGCTAGTGGGATTATGCATGCACAGCACTAACAGATAATTGAAGCACATCCATTTTCTTCAACATTATTTTCACATCTTTTCCCCAATTAATGGCTCCCACTTATTTCTACATAAGTTATTAAAGTAGATCATATGCCATCTGCCTACAACATTACCCTCCATTACCTATGTTTGACATGGTTAGTTTTGAAGAGGTCTACAACTGTAATGTATTCCCAGTCATCTACTCAACATGGAGGCAGCCTTTGTTGCATTTCGCACAGCATTCTGTGCATCAAGGTAAGTTTTGATGCAAATTATCAATTACTGTATCCCAGTGTATCATTTGCAAAATACTTTTAGATGGTGAGACATGAATGCCACTGTAGAAACATTTCTTATTTATTCCTGATGTGGACAAACATGCCTTAACTGCAGCCCACTACTAAATTAAAAAAAAACACAAACCCCACTATTTCAAAGAGTCAAACATCTGCCCAATTCCAAAGGGCACAATGATAGCACTTAAACAAAAACACAGCAGGGAATTTAATCATGAGAAAACTGAAGTGAAAGAAGGTTTTGTATGGGCATAGCTAGTTTTAGTTCTTTCATGGCAAAAATAAAGGGGTCAGAGAGATCAAGAGGTCACCCATTCATGGGTTAAAAAAAAAAAAAAAAAAGAACAAAAAGGACTTTCCTATAATCTACTCTGCAGTGCTAGGAAATGTCCAGATCAGGGTTTCCCCACTCTGTATTCTACCCACCTTGAAGGATAAAGAAAACAAAATCCTTGGGCTTCAACCTCCCAGCCAGCTTTTATCATAATCCATATTATTCGCAAAATAGACTGGAGGTGACTTATGTGGTGACCTCTCACCACAATTCAAAACGAGTCTTAATGAACTAGGGTAATTCATTCTTCTGGCAGAGCTTGTGAGATAAGGCAAGACTGCACTGGTGGGCTCAGCAGACTGAAATGTTAATCTTTTGTAGTCCCTGCTCCAGAGGACCCCCAGGTCAAATCCTGGTGCTGCCGAGAAGTAGCAGTGCCTTTGTTTGGGGTTGGAGAAGCATGGTTCTTGATTTCAGTGTTGCCATTCACTCTGCAGAATCCAATGTGCGTGTGTGATAGTAAAAACAGCCTGTAAAGTTATTTAAAACCATACAACAGAACTATCTGTTGAAAGGCAGAGAACAAAGGCTTAAAAAAAGAAAAAGAAAAGAAAAACAGGGGGGGAATTTAAGGGGTCTGAAACAAAAAAGACAATAAGACTGTGCTCCCAACCTGCATTTCTGGTCCTTGTCCTCCTCTCTGGGTCATTAAAAATCCACTGTGACATTGCTCCAAGAGTTCAAAAGTCCAAGTGAAATGGCTTTGATTATTCATTATAAAATGGGAATGCATATCATTTCATCCTACAGTAGCAGCAAAAGTATTATTTACATTATCAAATGTGTTAAGATGTAAACATCTCTTATTTTCTCTCTTTCCTGCTCCTAGATAAACTAGCTGCTTCATAACTCCAGTGCATGAAGCAGTCATCAGGATTTCTTCCTTTGATTCAATAAAACAGAGGAACTGAGAAAGATTAGGGTCTGCTTAAAGTTACGAAGGAAATTGATATGAAATTCCCAGACTCCAAGTTCCTGCCCTAGTTTTCCTGCTTGTGCTTTTCTTTCTCTTGGCCCTGGCAGCATTTGCAATGCAACAAAATCAGGGAAAAGTTCCTTGGACATTTAACCAAGAAAAAAGAAAAACCAAGTAAGGAGAAAATTATAAATTGCAGGCTTGAATGTAAATAAAGTGATGGAGAAGAGCTAGCAAGGAAGGTCTAGGACACTTCCTGGGAAAAAGGGAGTGGACATAAAATCAGAAAGAGTTTTAAACTGATTAAATGGTTTGTTATACTCTATCTCTTTTTCAAGAAGATAGCAAGGTAGATGTACACAGGAAATAGAACTTCTATAATACAGTAATAGGAGACTCCAGGCTGCTGGAAAATTATATTTAGGTGGAGAAAATATACCTGGGAACTGTACTTAGGCATCCTGACCTCAGCAAGTTCATCCTAGATGTGGCACATTTGTGGCCAGCAGAGATCAGCCTCCTGGCCAAGTCCAGGGACAGAGTAAAAAGACCAAAGAAAAAAATCTTGGTTTCTCTTCAGTCATGGGGAAATTTTTGCTGTACTGCAATTGGGTTGGAATACTGGGCTGTAGGCTGACCCCAGTGAGATGGAAATGTGTGCAGGAGCTACTTCAAACAGGTGACACATTTCAGAATTGATTAGAAAATGATTTGGGTATTGAGAACTGCAGCTGGACTTCTGCCTTTGTGGTCAGGGGTGATGAAGGACCAATTCTGAGATCCTCTCAGTATACACTGTCTTAAAACATTGTCTCTTTCTGTTTTTTTCTTGTTTTTCTTTCCATGTTGAACTTGAGACTGTTTGAGTGATGAGCCACACAAAACACAATTAACTGCCACAGAAACTATTCAGTTTTCAGCTCAACATGATCAACTCACTTGCACATTATTATTGCTGCTTTGACTATTATTGTTATTAATTTTTAGAAGCAGAGTATGACTAGCGCACCTATGGATATGTGACTATTGCATGGCATGGAAAGGCAATTTAGCTTTATTTATAATGTTACATTTTTCACCTTAACCTAATTTCTGCAAAGGAGAAATGAGAGAAAGGCTGTTTCTAGACGAGAGACAATTCTAGGGTAGGGTTTCAACAGGGGTGAGTGCCACATCACATCAGAGAGTCCACAGAATCCTCTCAGTGGAAACCTCAGTGAATAGCCATGATCTGTCATGCAGGTGTTTGAATTGGGTTACTAGGAGAGCAGGTATAAGGATCATGACAGAAGGCAAAGGGCACTTGACTCCAAAAAGAGAAGTTCCAAATTTAATGTCAATAACTTTACGTCAGTGTATCCTGTAAACACGTTGCATCCTTGGTGCACCCTTGACAAATAAGACCAAGATTTTTAAAATAATTTTTCTTAGTCTTTTCCCCCTCTTATTATTTCTTTTTCACTCAGTTGCACAGCTGACAGACTTCTCAAGCCTGGTCCTACAATCAATGCATACATGGAGATTCAAGCAAGACTGGAAACTAAACTTCAGTGCTGCATTGAGAACAGTCACCACTTCTGAGTAAGTAAAGCTACCCATGGTTGGATTTTGTGCAACAACAAGGGCGTATGATTTCAGCAAGATGATAATTTTCTTTTGTGGCCAAGAATTTGAAGAATATTTCAATATATTGAAACTCCTGTCAATGCACGCTAGTCACCTAAGCTTGAAGAATACTTCTGCTCTGAAGCCTGCATTCCTATAAAATTATAGGTGAAGCATTTTCTTCTTCTTCTTCTTCATTTTCATTACTTTCTTTAAGTTGGAATTGTAATGACTTTTATAAAAAAAAATAGGGGGGAAAAAAGAGGGAAAGAAAGAAGATTTTGTACTTCGGAGCAATATACTTGGTGAGCTCAAATAAAATATACAGCTAAGTTATCACAGAGTAAAGCCCTACAATTACATCCATTCCTTTATTTCCTACAAGTTTGCATATTACAATTCACTAGACCAAAAGGCCAAATCACTCAGCTACCTAGATCCCTTGCAGTCTATTTAGCCAAGGGTGAAATTAATTGAAATTCAATGGTGATATGCTGATTTACAAGTAGAGGATCTTTCTCAGAATACCATAGAAGTCTCTTTTGCTTTTGAAAGGATGAGTGATTAGATTTAGATTAGAAAACTTATATAAACATATAAAGATAAACAGTTGCCATAGCCTTTTCTTGGATTATAAAAAATAATCAGATTCAGGGTTAGCTTTAAAAAAGAACAATCTGCAGGAAGAAAAATAAAGGAGCATCTTAAGCTGCTGTCACCACACTCTAAAGTGCCCACATAATAGGTTCACTTCAGAGTGAAACCAGTTCTCCTTTTGGTTCATTTGCTGACATTGTCTGATGGGCAGCTTTGCTCTTTGCAAAGAACGGTTCAGAAATCCTGAGTGAAAGGTTCAGAGCTGGACAGAGCAGACAATCATTCATCCGTTTCACAATCACAAAATTCAGGCACCTAGGTGGCTTGTGAGCAACTGAAAGCCAGGATGTGGGAAAGGCAGCTTTCTCCTGGAGCAAGTGTCTGAATTTGGGCCCCCAGAAGTATTTAACCAGAAATTTGCCTAGAGGGTCTTCTTGCCATTTGTTTTTTCTGCTTCCCTCTGTCTCTGAAAGGGTTTATTTTTGATGAATGATTGCTATCTGCCACTGGTCCCCTTTAGGTGAAACTTTATGCCCTTTAAAGAGCATTGACTAAAGACCAGGGAGTAAAATAAAAGAAAGAAGAGAGAAAATACCTCTGTCAAGAAGTGCTGGAAATCCAGGGGAGCAAATCTGGGTCTCATTTACTGGTTAGTTATTGAAAATGTAAGACTTTGCTTTAAACACCTAACTTCTGCCTGACTAACCAGTGGAGGAAGATGCCAAAACAGTCACTGCCTTAGCAGGATTGCATTTGTCACCAAATTAGCAGCTATCTCTGTATACCAGAGTTTTGTGTGAGCAGAGCACTTATACAATATCTTAGTATCTGGGCTGCTGACCCAAAAAGTAAGGAACTGTCTGTGTCCTTGTGCATACCTGTCTACCCTCCCTTACTCATACACCTTAATGGAAAACACTACCCCTGACAGAAAGTTAATATGGATGACGGAGGCTCAGACCACAGGGATCCTGAAGTGAGCTAAGGTCAAAAAGCTGTTGCCAAATATGTGATTTAAAAAAAAAAGGGGTGGGGGAAGCTTTGAGCATTACATATGCCTATTAATGTCTAAGGTCCTCTTTCTCTCTCACAGTGAGTTTCTCTTGAGTGAAAGCTCATAAAGTGACAAGCAAATTCAGCAGGACTTGTTGTTAATGTGCCCAAGTGACGGACCTCACTAGCAAAATCAAATTTTGTCCACTATCAAATTGCAAGGATCAGCTAAGAATGATGAGCTAGAAGAGCCAATATTACATAAACTATGTTTTCACTACAGAACCTCTAAAAAAAAAGAGTTGGACCTTTTTGCTTGTTATTCTGATCCCAGACAGACTTTATCTTTAGCATGAGCACTTCTAACTCATAGCCCCAGCAAAAAAGTTATGAGCTGAAGTTACAGGAAAGCTGTTGTACCACTGCTGTTCTTAGAGACAAGATAAATGGCATGGAATGTTCCCTTCCTCCCTAAGGTCCCCCCTGCCTGATTGCAGAGTCAGTTCAGTGCGTTGCCTCACTTGCTAAATTGCCACTTAGAGGAAGACACAGTTAAACATGGTCACCACTGCAGATAAGCCTCCTGTGCAGTGATGAAGCCGTCAGGTGGCCACTAGATAAGCCAGCTAAAGAGGGTCAAGAAAGCTGTCCTCCACTCGATAGCAGCATCTTAATAGCTTTCTAAAAACAGTAGGCCATCAAGTACCCAGACAATTTAATTTCACTTCTCAGCTGGAAAATAAGTACAGTACTTACTTTCATTGAGAAAAGAGAGGGAAAAGGAGCATTCAGAGATAATAGTCATTGCATAAGTGTATTCCTGTGACTCTACCTAGTAGAGATACAGTAAGTAACATGGATATACTGAGTGGGCACCTCTATATCCTTAAACTTGTGAAAAAGTCTAGTGCTGAATTACTTTTCGAATTTGACATAGATTGCAATAAAGTGCAAGCCACTTACAGTCTTCCAAAGTTTTTTGCAGACTTTCACAGGCACAGACACACTGTTAAATTATATTCTCTAGTGAATGGTTAAACAAAAATCTGGAGAACGTCCAGCTTTTCCTAGCTTCTTTATAAATGGTTCAGGACAGACATTCTTTCATTTTGTCATTAACTGGATTGGAATGATATTTCATTATGCAAATGACAGTGTTGGAGATGTGTGCACCTTTTTTTTTTTTTTTGGTGTAGATTCAGAAAGTTATCAAATTACTAAGATAAAGCAGCAATTTGCTTTCTGCCTTGCTCAATCTTTATCACAGTGGGACTGCAGTCCCAGAGTACAGCTGCAGTAAACATCTCAGCCACGAGGCTCCCCACAGCAAAGACACTGATTGCTGTCAGATTAATGTGGACTGGCAACAGAGCAACAGACAGTCTGGAGTGGCAAGAGCAAACCTGTGATTTATCTGCCAAATTTAGGACGTGTTTGTATATTGTGACTTATAGTAGTATTTTAAACATCTTTTGCTCCTGTAATGCAGTTTAGCCAGTGCTTTGGTATGGCTACAGCTCTTCAGCCCTGCAAACTAGACTTGATAAGCTGAAGACATACCTATAGGTCCACAACTTCATGGAGAGGACTCCATCAGTGCTAGGATACATGGCATTTAACCATAAAAAATAATAGTTCTTCCTTTTCTTGATGGAAGTATTTTGATTGGTCAATGAAAGTCTGAGTGGTAACTGATAAACTTTAATAATGTTGTTCATTATTAGGGTGATCAGAATTGTCCCTTTCAGTTTTCTAAGCTACAGTACATGCTTTTTCAAATCACTGAATGTAAATGCTTTCCAGTAAGACAGCCTGGAAATCCCTTAAAGTGCTCTCACCAATGCTGTACTGTCAGAGTCTTTTATATTCTGTGCAGCTTCACAGGCAAAAATCTCATCAAGGTACCAAATTAAACTGTCATGCTGCTCTGTGACTCCTGAACTGCTGGCACGCCCCAGCTGTAATGCGTGTTATTAATAACACCAAGTTGTCGGGAAAACAGTTTCCAGGTCATATTGTAAAGGCAGCTAATTGGTAACAATGAATGACAGATTCCCTTTAAAGTTCTGGAAATAACTGGATGCAAACAATGCCACACGACGCAAACCATAGAGACAGACAAGATGAATACTTATTTTTGGCACAGTTGAACCTCTCACTAAGACCCTTCTAAAAAGCCTAACCAAAGTATTTGCAGAGAATCTAAAGCATGCAAATGCTTCCCTTTCCAGACAGGAATTAGTTTGCAGGCAGCATAGCAGGAGAATGAATAAATAATGTAGGTCACGGTTGATTATTATTGTTAATCTATAATAACTAGCTAACCAAACATAAAGTAAAGGTTAAATTTCCAGAGGTGTTGAGATACTATTGATAGCTTCACATTACCAAATTAAGACCACCAAGCTTATACTTCAGATTCCCTCTTTAACCTTTGGAGAAACAGAGGCATTGCTGGGGCATAATTCATCACATCTGCTACAGTTGTGAACAATACCTCCTTTAACAGTGCCTCTTCCTTAACACCAAGCCTAAATATAGACCAAGGTGCTTAGCTTAGATGGAGACTTTGAAGTTTAAGCAAGATGAATGACATTTTTTGAGAAAGAAAGCCACATAAGAGTGGCCCATCCAGAAAATGGGTGGAAGGATGCATTGCATGTGCATCAGGTCAGTAAGTTTGGGAGCCAAACTGTCCCAGGCAATGACTTCTCCCTTAGTGGCCACAGCTTCATGAGCAGGAAAAAAAAAACCAAACCTGTATAAAGCACTGTTTGAATGGCTTCTGTTTATTGCTCAGCTTATTAAACCAACCTGCTACCAATTTTGCATACTAAGGAGTAATGCATAGCCCTCTGGGATCAGCCTTTCAGGCAGCCTCCAGGGACAGGGCAGACATTTGGGATTTGAGCATCTCCTGTGGAAAGTGCTGAACAGGATGCCTGAATCCCATGAATGCTCCAAGTTTGAAGACAGGAAGGGATTTAAGCAGGACACAAGTGTCATATCACTCTGCAGCAGGGTAAATTTCATCCTTGGTGCCTCAGCTTATCACCTGCAAAATGATTCAGAGATGCACAGGCTGTAAGGCCAGAGGGATCTGTCTCCAGCCCTTCACAACACACAAACAAAACAGATATTCCCAAGAGGTGGATTAGGCCTTTTGAAAGATAGCTACTCTTGCTTTAAAGAACCAGAATGATGATGAGTCCAACACCAATCCTGGTAAGGTACTGGTAAGGTGTTGCAATGCTTAGTTACACTCACAGCCAGAGAATTTCTCTTTCTTTCAAGGTTGAATTTGTTTAACTTTGTCTTCCAGCTGATGAATCATGTTATGCCTTAGTTTGAAAGACCAAAAAGACCTCCCTGTCTAAAAGTTTATCTGGGCACTGGTGCCTGCATTCAGAAGCCAATCCCTTGTCAATTTGCACTTTGATGAACCACAGATGGTGACTCTGTAACCTCTGTGTAGCATAGACTGTCTCCCTGTTTTTAGGTTCCTTGCAATTCTCTAAAGCTTTCCCTCATTGCTCTTCAACTCAGTGAGGGAAAGACAGGAATGGATGACTGCAGGGCACCCTTGGCTTGGTGTACATGTGGGATCATGTGGGTATGGGAACATTTGACCTTCAGCATGCAGAATGAGAACTAATCTTGGTTGCTGGTTTTCAACTCTCTTAACTGCTATCTGTCTCCATCCAATCCTCACCAGCCCAGCTCTTTTCCAGTAGAACCACATAATTCTGTTTATTTTAGAGTAGATTATATGGTCTGCACAGAAATTTCTGAATTTTAACTACCTCTTTGTCAGATTTTAACCATACATGCTTTTTTCCCTGCTCCCTGAGATCCAGACAGTAATTGCTATATTGTATGTTGTTTCGCTTTTTTTTTTAAAGTATTTATCCAGCTTAAATTTACTGCCAAGTTTTTGTCTTGTTTTTAAAACCAGGTTCCTTGCAGGTTAAATGGAAACTGTGTACCAAGTACAAAACATATTCTACATAAGTTTAACTAACTTTATATCTTTTCTGTCTGAATTACTGTTTCAATCTTCTTCCTCTTACGTTGAAATTGTCAACTAGAGCCAATTTCATAATCTCTCTGCTACTCGTGGTGCATCTCTCTGAAGTTAACACTGAACAAATCAGTGTCATTTCATTATTTCCCAATATTTAAAATATTATATTTATAGCACAATAACACACAATGTAATATTTTCTTGCCTTTTTGACTACCATTGATTTATTACTAGAGAAATTTCCAGTGAATTTTGTGCAAGTAGAATCCTTTTATTTTTCTTTTTCCCTTTTACCTGGGGTGCAGGTTTGCAGACTCTCAACAATCAGGTAATATATTAGAAAAATTTGGCAAAAAATTGCAATCAGCTTTCTCAGATTAAGGTAGTTTAAGAGCATTGAAGTTCTGCCTTGGTTGAAAATAAAATTGTGAAACCAAATGGCAGAAGAACTGTAGAAATAATGCATCCTACCATGAGCCTTGGTATGTGTTTCCCCTCTGCTTCATTTTGGTGAGACCCCACCAGAAGTCCGGGATCTCATTCAGGAGCTCTGGGACCCTCAGCAGAGGAGGGACATGAACCTGTTGGAGCAAGTCCAGAGAAGGCTACAAAGCTTATCAGAGAGCTGGACAACCTTTCCTATAAAAACAAGCTGAGAGAGTTCGGATTAGTCAGTCTGGGGAAGATTCTGGGGAGACCTCAGAGCTTCTTCCAGTACCTAACAGGGCTCCAAGACAGCTGGAGAGGGAGTTTTGACATGGGCATGGAGTGATGGGACAAAGGGTAATGGTTTTATATTAGTAAAGACTTAGATTAGATATTAAGATGACATTCTTTATTGTAAGGGTGGTGAGATATGGACACAGGTTGCCCAGAGAAATGGTAGATGCCCTATCCCTGGAAATGCTCAAAGCCAGGTTGAATGGAACCCTGGCTACATGGTCTAGTAGAAGGTGTCCCTGCCCACGGCAGGGGTTTTGGAACTGAGTGACTTTTAAAGGTCTCACACAACCCAAACCATTCTCTGATTCTATGATTCTTTAAGGTCAGGAGAAGGGAGTGATCCTTCTAGTGCTTTATCACCTGAGTAAGAAGAGGGTGGGGGTGGGGGTGGGAAATGATAAAAATAACTGTCCCTGAAGAGTTATTCATCTGTTCAGATGAGATCACATCTGCAAAATCTGCACAATAGCAATTCCTGGGACATGCTGAGGGCAACACAAACCTGACTGGGGACCCTGAAACTCTAATCAGCTTCACCACACTCTGGCTGAGCTGCAAATGCTGTGCCTGCAGCAGCAACCTGTGGTCA
Source organism: Petroica traversi (assembly GCA_025920805.1). Classification (NCBI taxonomy): domain Eukaryota; kingdom Metazoa; phylum Chordata; class Aves; order Passeriformes; family Petroicidae; genus Petroica; species Petroica traversi. The sequence goes on along the minus strand of JAHLSL010000080.1, from coordinate 9,250,607 downwards.
CAGTGGTGGATGATCCTCCAGCTGCTGCTACAGCACTGCAAGAAGGGTTTTGGAAAAGTAGGATGAAAAAGGAGACAGTGGATAAATATATAAATAAAACCTGAGAAAGATACTCTGAAGGACTGATGACCAAGTGGGTTTACACATTGTGACTAGCAAAAGAATGCTTCCAAGTCATGGCATGTGAAAAAGAGAAGGCTACAAGAGGGAAGACAGAAAAGATTAAGATGGCAATGGAAATGGGAAAAAAAAACCAAGCTGGACAGTAGAAAGAGTAGTGTTCATGAAAAAAGATATCTCTGCACAAAGGTCATGGATTAAGGGCAGAAGTGGTAAATGTAAATTCTAGATATGTAGACTTGGGAAGAATACTCTCATTCCCATAAGACAATGAGAAATTAAGGTCTGGCTGAAAAAGGATACTTGAGAAAAAGCTATAGGTTTTCTCTTGACTCTGCCAATGCCTCTGCCAATATGAAGCTGTTAGCAAGCTATTGTAAAATTGTGTGTCTCGTGTCTGTTTTGCTTAAAAGATGAATGTGACAGGAACAGCAACCAGTTTCTAGTCATGATTTATGTCCAGACATAATTTTGAAAGTACCTTGCAGTTATGGGATAATTAAGTATCACAACAGCACTTGAATAAATTTTATCATTATCAGTTTTGGAAACAGGGAAAGTAAGACACAAGAAATTTAGGATCAAAAGTTTGGCATCCATGCATATGTTAAAATCAATAGTTCAAGGCTCTTATTTTAGACTGGGTGCCTGTCTGTTCAGCGGTTCATTGTAATAGTGTAGAAACAGGATTTCCCCTAAAATCCTATTTTAAAGAATGCCAAGAATGTAAAATGGGAATTTCTGTAGTCAAATTAAAATTTTCATAGTCTGACAGTGTTTCTTTTTAGCAACACCCATTGCCTCCTGTAGAAGCTAAACTAGCTTGGATTTCAGCAGCAAGCCTCTCCTCAGTGCTCCAACAGCTCGCTGGCCTCAGTGACCCCAAAAGCCAGTGCTTTGTGTCCCCATTTATCTGAGAGCCATCATGAACTCTTCCTTGCTGCAACCAGCATCCTGTCTCTCTTGTGGGCAGTTCTGAACTCTCTTATCTGCTCAGAGTCTTTTTGCAGATTTTTCCTGCTGCGGTGGACTGAATACCACAGGCAGAAGAGCAAAATATAGCTAAAGCAGGAGGTAAATGTTCCTTTGCATGTGCTTCAAAGAAAGAGCACTCCTGTGGTTTTCTGCCTACCACCACACCCTGCAGCTTCAGACCTGGTTCAGGGACAAACCTGACCTAAAAACCCTGTCCTCAGCCTCTTTCTTGCTCATAGGCATAAAAATGAAGTGAAGGAAGGCCGTCTAACACAGCTCAAGTATTTTTCTGACATTGCCTTACCCTGGTAATTTCCCCAACAAGAATTCCATAGACCTGTTGGAGAGAGCCCAGAGGAGGCCACAAAGATGATTAGAGGGATGGAACCTCTCTCCCGTGACAAAGACAGGTTGAAATGAGGTTGTTCAGCATGGAGGAGGCTTCCAGAATGTTTTAGAGCTCCTTGCAATTCCTAAGTGGGCTACAACAGAACTGGAGAGGGACTTTTGACAAGGGCACGGAATGACAGGACAAAGGAGAATGGCTTTAAACTAAAAGAAGAGAGATTAAGGTCAGATATAAGATATAAGATATAAGAAAGAAATTCTTTACTGTGATGGTGGTGAGGCATGGTCACAGGTTACCCAGAGAGGTGTGAATATCCCATCCCTGAAAATATTCGAGGCCAGATTGGATGGACCTTGGAGCAACCTGATCTAATAGAAGGTGTCGTTGCCCATGCCAGGGGTTAAAACCAGATGATCTTCCATGTCCCTTTCAACCCCAGTCACTCAGTTAATCCAGGCTGCTAAAATACAATGTGTGACTAAGCTTGCTCTACCTGCAAATGCACAATGGAAAGACACTGAACAGGCTGCAAAACTAATATCCCAATTATGAGCACCAGGACATCATTTCTAATAAGGCAGGATGCAAATGGCCTCCCTCCGCCTTGCCACTCTTTTCAGGCCAAGGTACCCGCCTTTGAGTACACACACACTGGGGACCACTCGTCTTAATGACACAGATGATGAAAACTTAACACTGAGCTCAGGTAATGTACATTAACAAGGTTTTATCTGCTGCAAATAAATGGCAATTTACCATCCTTTTAGTATTTTAAAAAGATCTTCTGTAAAAACCATGAGCTTGTTTTACCAGCTTTAAATAAAGAAAGGATCTGGAGAGGCATCTATCTATCCTTCCATCCATCCATCATTAGATGTAATTTAATACTTAATGACATTTGTGATCATCATGCTATGCTTGTAATTGAAAATGAATAATTGAAATTCCAATTACCACAGGGGTCAGTGTAAGGGGAATTTGTATAGTAACTTGCTAGGCAATAGCCTAAATTTGCAGTCATGTTAGGACTGCAAACAATGTGTCTCATTCTTCAATTATTTATTGGGAAATGTCGTCTTAATTTCGCTTACCTATTTTTGCTAACAGTCAGGGCATTGTCCTGAAAGGCAGAAAATCTAGACTTCCTCATGCTCATTCAGCATCTAGTTGGAGAATCCTGGATCAGCACTCCTGTGGGGCTCCCCATTGGCATCTGTCCTTACCAGAGCAGCTGAAGGTACCACCAGCAGACTAAGTGCACTTCAGTACAGACCACACATCTTTCAGCATGAGGGAAATGGGAAGAAAGCACAGAGCTGCACAGACCAAGAATACATGATACCAGTGGAGTTAGCCTTAAATAATCAATCTCAGGCCTCAAACAACATCCAGTGGCAAATCATCAACATAACAAAAGAGGCTCATTTTCAGGCTATTAGCTGTGTGCAGTACAAGGAACTTTTCTGGCTTTCTCAGAAATCTGATCCCCTAATGACTGCAGAGAGGGCAACAGGACAGAAAATAATTACAGTCTGTCAGACAGTCTGGCATTCAACCTTCCACATGGTCCAGCAGACGGTGTCAAAGATTTGACCTCAAGGGGGTTTAAAGCACATTGTCAGAAAATACCCATCTAAATGGTCTACAGAGCATCCTACAGCTGATCAATGTCTTAAGTGAGCAATACTTAGCAGCTGAAATGTGTTTGATTAGTACATCTAACCCCTGATTGATTGGTTTTCTAAATAATTAATTGCCTTTTTCGTGGGGGAACAAAATAAAACTTTAATAAGTGACAAGGATCTCAGTGTCTCTGTAGCAGGCTACAAGAATGTTAGCTCTGCTTTTCACTGGTCAGCTTAAAATTCACAAATGAAACAACCTGTATATTTCCATCCAGAGTTTCACTGCTTTCCTAATAACCAAAAATGTGGCTTGGTGGGAACTTCCCTTCAACTTGCTTCAATGCCAGGATTTTTACATATTCCTTTCACTTTTCTTGCAATCCATCTGATCTTTCCAGAAAGATACAACCAGTTTAGGCATTAAACTCTGAAGACATGACTTTAAAAAAAAAAAGTATGAATACAGTAAATTATATACTTGTATTGTTTTGTTTTTTTTAATTAGGCTGCTATCCATTTAAAATGGACATTTGGAGGTATGTCTTCCTTGGCTTTTCTTTGAACCCAGTAGAAGCAGGCATCCCCAGAAGGCAATTTATTAAAAGAGGTCACAGAGGGGAAATAGAATCATGGAATGGCCAAGGTGGGAAAAGATCTCTAAGGTCATTGACTCCACTCATTAGGCCAGCCCTGCCAAGTCTAGCATTAACCCATATCCTCAAGTGTCACATCCACATGCGTTTGGAATATTTCCAGGTATAAAAATTCCACCACTTACCAGGGCAGCCTATTCAAATATATGAAATCTCATCTGTCTTAAGATGCATCTCTTTCAAGAGCCTGGGTTTGTGTAGAGACTCCTACCCCATGTGTTAGGCTCTGCGTACTTTGATTAAAAAGGTGCAAGGTGCCTTTGACAACCCACTGCAGATTCAGGTTCACAGTCAGAAGGAAACATGCAGTTTGTGATAACCAGCTACAGCAGGAGGTTTATATGCAGTCCTTTGTTAAAACAATCTTGAGGGACTAATTTTTTCTGCAAGTACAGCCTGGTTTGATGAAGCAAGCTGCAACTAGCAGGACTGAAATGATTTCCATCTCCTCTACAGAGATACTAGGGTGAAGGGCAAGAGATAATCATATCACAGTCTGGTCCTCACCCATCCAGTAATGGCCCTCTGGCCTTGTCCAATAAAAGAAAATACCACCTTTTTACTAGAAGGAAAAAGGAATGGAGGTTTTGGACAGAATTACCTGGAAAAGCTCATCTGAGCATACACGTTGCCCTTCTATGATGAATGATCTTCCTCAACCCCTCCTACCACCAGCAGCAATAGTGCCCCCAATTCCAACCTTAGACCACTGCACAGTCCCATCAAGACCTAGATTCAACTTTGCAGGAAATAAATATTTCCTAAATATTCCCAAATATCTGTACCCCAGGACAAACATTAATGCTCTTCCCCATACAGGCCTCGGTTATCCTGTCCGTGGCAGGACTGGGTAATAGGTGCTAAAGGGACAGTCCACCGGGGCATTCCATTCCCAAATTTTTAGATGAAGAGGAACCTGGGAACCTGTCCTTCAAAATTCAACCAGCATCCTTTCCTCTCTGCCGCAGAAATGCCACTGCAGGCCACTGCAAAAGACAGAGCATGGCGAAGCCAAGTGCTAATCAGTCATTCATACTAAGCCAGTACTTCCACTGCAGGTCCATGGCTTCAAAGAAATTTTTTTACATTACAATTTAAGCTTTGAAATTTCTTAGTATATAAATGGTAACATGTTAAAATGATCTTCTTGTTGTTTGAGCCTGTGTCTTTTGGTAACGTGTTAAAATGATCTTCGTGTTGTTTGAGCCTGTGCCGTTTTGGGTCAGTAGTACCACACTGCCATGCAGGTCACAATGTTGTTATTAGTGTCAGATTTATAAGGACCATCAGTAGGTGAAGTGTCCTTAGAAAGGCTTTTTAAACAGACCTGATTTCAGCTTATGGAACCAGACCATCATTATGTCTCTCACCAACCAAAGAATGTGTGTTTACACAAGAGGAGGCCACGGGTCAGAGGCAGAGAGCAGAAGCACAGGCAGTGCAAATCAATATTTTTGGATAGTTTACTGTTAAATAAACTGTAAGACCAGGCCCAGCTGGTTTGCATCAGCTTCACCACTCTTAGTATCAATGGAAGGAGGACTGTTTACTTGTATCCAGTTATGGATCTCAGTACAGTCATCTCGATAAACTGCTGCCTGGAAAACCTCACATCTTGTCTAATTAGCTACTCATTGAGAATGTGGAAGAGGTATGCAGCTTCTTGGCTCACAAATAAAGCAATTAAAGAGCAATTTAGACATCAGAGTAAAGTCAAATATTTAACTTCTCAGAGCCTTTGAGTAATCAGGGACTGCTGGGTGTCAAACAAGTCATGGGATTGGAACGACCCGATCAAGAAAAGCAGTTCTTCCCTCTCCTGATGCTAAACCCAGGGTCTTGCCCTCTGGAAGCAAAGCCCCATCCCTCCTGTGTACAGCAAAGTCCTAAAGGCAAAAAGCTTGCCAGCAGAGAAACAGAAACAGATGCCAGTCTGTTAGCTGACAAATCTAGGCAATCTTTTCTTATTTTGCTGCAAGGTTGGCTGTAATGACATGGTGGGGTAGAGGAGTTGCCTCCACTCTGCTGCAGAGGGCAAAAGGAGTTTGAGTCCAGTCACAAGAAATGTCAGGCAAAATAAAGTTGCTGCTTGGCTCGGCAGTGACAGCATCAGGTTTTTCACCTGTTTCCTTGTGAGTCATGTCCAACTTTTGGACATGCATTTCCTGTGTATCCAACACAGCCTGAGATGGGAACTAATGAGAGGCCTGGTTTTGACATGTGTTGATGTACATAGCACAGTTGCCTAGCACAGGTGCTGGCTTGCATATATTTCTGCTCGTTGGATTTGTAACTCAACGGGGGCTCTGGCTCAGCAGCTCTTACACGGAACTCTCCATTCCAGGCTCTGAATTCTGCCAATACTCTGCACAACTTTCATGAATACATTGAATACCTATAGATCATCTACCTTCTTTGAGAATTACTATAAATTTTTGTCTGATAACATAGCTGAAGAATTACAAAAATTCAATATTTTTAAACCAGTGAAGAATAAAATGAGGTTCCTTTTAGTCTCTGAGCTGCCATGCCTGCTTCCTCCCTCCTTAACTTTCATATAATGCTTTGTAAGGTTTAACCTGTAATTTACTTTTTCCCCATTGAACTAGTCATAAAATATTTTTTTTATTATTTACCAATAAAGGCACAGAAACTCAAAGGAAAAATCAAGTTACCTAAAGGCTAAAAATTATTAATATTTCATTTCCTTTGAAAGGCAGAAAAACTTCTAAAATTGTCTTTTAAATCATAGTGGTAAATGTTGATTAAAAAGCTCAATTCCACATCACTCCAATGGACATTTGTTTAAAATCTAATCTAGCCAGGATATGAGTGTGATGGATGTTTTTTTACTATTATGAAAATATTTAACTATAGTAGAATATAAAATTCCTCATTGAAATTAGTATTATTACTACTTCAGCTATGCTGCACCAAGCATTCTCCCTATCCATATGTAAGAAGACATAGTATTACACCAGTTAGTTAAATTTAATAATCAAACTTTATTCCCCAGCCAACACCTTATTGACTGCTGCTCTATTGGCTTTTTGTCATTACTATCTTCATTGTCTTTTGCTTTTCCAACTTTCCCTATACATTTTCAGGGCAGCATTCCTATACAGCGGGCATCGTTCATGAGGTCACTCCAACCAGCAAAAGTTTGTCGTGAGGATAAACTTTGCCTCAAGTTTAAAATAAAGTAATAGCATATTTCCCTGCAAAATAAAAATATCACCCACTATCATTATCAGTAATGCACACTGCAGACATTGGTTTATGCTGCTGAAGAGGTTTTGCAAGTCTCTGGCTTTGCTTTATTTTTGCATTCACAGATGGATTATAAAAAAAAAAAAACGAGCTTAGACTGACTTGAGGGAGCTTGCTTACTGTTTTCCCTTTCACTAGAAAAGTAGACACAAAGTTGAACAGGAAAGAAAAAAAAAAGAATAGGATCAACTGAAATATTTTGCTTGGATAGATATATCATGTTTTCCTCTTGTGGAGTTTGGATTTTTTCCTTGGTTCCCTTGCATTTTTATTTCTTAAGGCCAACAGGCTTAAACAAACAGTTTCTAACAAGCCACTGAAATATTTTATGCCAATATTTTTCTCATTCTCATTTTTTCTCCTCTGGGGAGAGCGCTGTTAAAATAGATAGATGTCACAACTCCTACACAACAAGCAAACTAACTAACTAATCTGAAATACTATATGTTTGTATGATTATTAACCGTAGGATCAGGGCATACCACCAGCAAGGAATTAAGGATCACGCAATCAGTATAAATTTGTTCTATCTTGCAGAGAAAGGATGGACTTACAGTAAGAATTGTCTTCTGACACTTGCTCTGTATAGTCATTGTCAAGCTTTATTTTCTGTGACCTCTCTTATGGATTTTCCACTACAGCAAGGCCTCCTCTGTCACGTCTATAGGTCTACTAAGTACATATTTTTGTTTTTTCTTTGCTACTTGTCAAGACCATGCACAAAAATTTAGTCACAGTTATCTCCAGAAAGAGAGCAGAGGATATCACTAAAGAGAGTGCGTTCCTTTGACTCCGCCCATGTTCATGGCTTAAAAACTGTAATGATTTGGTTTATCTCAACTTGAAGTTCTCAGGCTGGCCAACCCTCCTCAACCTGAGTATCTATAACCATTCAGAAACTCTCTCTTTGTTCTTCCAAAATAGGATAATGGTACCTTGTACAATTTCTTACTTTTTTTAATGCAGAAACATACTGACCTAAACATTCATAAAAAAATAGATTTAGGTTCAAAACCTGCTCTGCAAAAAGAGGTGAGAAAGGGTTTCTGCTAACACAGGACCTTACCTCTTCCCTATTAACTTATCTCAGAACCAATTTAAAGGCTGTTTAGAAGGGAATGGTCGCTTTCCTCCTTATTGAAGTTTTTCCCCTTTTCAGGCAAGAACACCAGATAACCAGCAAGAATGAGTTCATCCCCATGTAGCTGAGTTGTTAGGAGACTAATCTCTAGCCCTGATTTTTTATCCAAGGAAGGGTGTCTTTTCTGCAGAGTGGAGCAATTTCAGCATGAGTGATGAAGAGATCCCATGCAGATAGGAAGGAAAATCATACAATTTTAGTCATCTCTGGTCCCTGTCCAAACTTGTCACCCTGGGCTGCTTTTTATTCCCCAGAGAGAAGCTGAGAATTTTAGGCATATATTATGTGTTTTTATTTTAGGTGTGTCTTTTGTAATGAAAAATCTTTCAACCTGAATGTGCTTGTTTCTCTCCACTGACTAAAAAAACAGTCTCTGATGACTGTCTCAGCTGTGAATATTTACATGTGATCAGATGTACCTAATCCAGACTGGGTTTCTGTCATCTTCCTTTCCAAAATAAACCTTCATTTTGTTAAGAAACTGCTTTCATACTATCTCAAAACAAAACCTTTATAAAACACAGGATAAAAAACAAAACAAAACAAATAAAAAAAACCACAAAAACCCCTAACAAATTAAACCCTCCTGGTTTTAGACATTCATGTCCTAGAATAGATCCTGATATGTAACCACCACCGTTTGAGCAGCCAGAGGGGGAAACAGACTATAAACAAAACTGAAACAGATTTTATTGATTTTTCCCCATGCAAGCTAAGCTCCATGCAAAATCAAAATCAAACACAGAATATCAATAACTAACAACAAGTCAAGTGCATTTTCAAATTAATTCCCTCTCCATGGTCTTAGGCATTCCTGCAGCAAGCCAGATTAAGGAAGATACCTGCAAGTTATGATTTGAAGTGGATTATGTCCATTTAAAGATTCATTTCAATAGGTTTCCCTTATGATGACCTTGACAGAATAAAGGAATTTACATTATTGAAAAGCTGTTAACCATGTACAGTTCTCTACTGCCTGTGCATCATAAAGGTAAAATATTTTCTCTCACAGAAAAAGAGCAACCATGGGTCTTGCACTCCAACATCTAACCCCTTTCCCCTGAGCTTTGTATACACTTTTTCAGCTTACAGAGCTATGGTATCCAACCACATGACAACTCTGGCTCCAAGGGTAGACTCACAATTAGGGTTCAACCAAGAAAGATTCGGCAAAAATTGAGGATGGGTCAGAGATAAACAAGGAGACACTGTGAGCATGCATAGGGTAAGATTTATTTATTTATTTATTAAACACTGGATGTTGAGTACACCTTCACATGAGCTAGCCACGGACAAATCCTCTGACTCTTGTTCTGCTACTACTAGCTTCTTCCAGCTGGGATGAACCCCAGCCCGGGAGTGCATCTTGGGATAGAGCCAGGCTAATACAGCTCATGAGTTGCTGCATCATGACTGTCTTGTTCTCCTAATATATCCTCTCTGTGCACAAAGAAGCTTGTACTGGGATGACTTCTTTTTCATGAACTGGCTCGCTGAAGAATGCCTGGCACTGAATAGCTCAAATTGCTATAAAGACACAGTCTTTATCTGTGAAGTACAGATCCCTCCTAAACTGTGTGGATGGCAAACTTCTTAAGTATTTCATTACAGTCCCAGACTCTGCATACTGTCTGGGCTGGTATCTTGCATTTTAAATTCTCTGGATTTTTCTTACAAATAAACATCTTAAAGGAAGGACAATTCAATTTACATTTGGTCAGGTTCAAAAGTCACTGTAATTGAATAATAATTTGCTGTGAAGTATGGATTTGAGTCCTCATGCTCGCCTCTTGACCTGAAAGGATACAGCTAGTGAAAATGTCTAGCAGTTAATTACTGTGAGGCTAACCTGAGGCTTGGCTATTATTCACAGGTCAATCTCTCTAAGATAATTCCCAGGATAATATTACTGAAGAAAACACTCCCCTTGCATAATGCAACACCTGCCTCTGTTTTGAGACTGGGGATGGAGATGAGGTTGAGCTTTATCTGTTTTTCTGTCTCTTATTAAGGTTTCCTGTAGGGCAGGGGATGAAAGCAGCAAAAGGGGGGGAGTAAAGGAAAAGCCACTTTGCAACAGTGAACCCGCAGTGATTTTATGTTCATTACTTGTCAGGGCTATGACCAGTCATGGAGTGTGTACAGATGAGGAAGACACAAATTCTCAGATTGTACAACAGGACCTGGTGTAGCTATTGCAGAATGGAAGGGGACTGGCTTCAACACACAAAGTATTTTCTAGCCCAAAAATCCTAACAAAAGAGCCTTTTCAGAGCATACAACCCTTTTTTGGGCATAGGGTTATGCACACCTTGCATCATTAGTAGGAACTCATCTTTTCCAGTCTTGATGACATTGTGAAGAGATTGATATGCTGTTTTGGCTGCCAGCAACCCACTTCTCTTTATGAATTCTACTGCAGATAACCAAGAAGAAAAAGAAACATGTTTAAAATTTATCTCAGATGATCACTTAAAATCATTGTTAGGTGTTCTTCTTATCAGTATGGTTCCGGGACTGAGGGGAAGAGTCATAGAGTCATAGAATCATTTAGCTTTGGAAAAGACCTCTAAGATGACTGAATCCAACTATTAAGCACTGCCAAGTCCACCATCAAACCATGTCCCCAGGCAGTGTACAGTTCTGTGTATATATGTGTTACAGCACATATCTACAGGCAGGTATGCACTGTATTTTAGGCGAGATCAGGATGCTCCTTGGATTTCTACAGCACTGTAAGGAACGTAAGCATGGGACAGATCAGGTCATAATCATGAGTGGGGGTGAGCCCAACCTGCCTAATTCCCCTCACAGAAACCTAGGGCCATAAAAGATCTCTAGAGGTCATCTAGTTCCTCCCCTTACCCCAAGGCAGGCTTAACTACAGGGAGGTCATGCCTGACAGATGTTTGTTTAACTTGCCCTCAGAATGATGGAAACTCCACAATCACTGCAGATAATCTGTGCCTGGTCTTAAGTGTCCCCATCACTAAAAATCTTCTCTTCACAGTATTAGAAATCCACCCTTAATAATGGAAGCAACAGCAGGAAAATGTACAAGTGGGAAAAAATTAAATTCTGAGGGAGAAAAAAGGGGAATAAAAGAAAAAAAACCCTACAGGGGTCCATGGGCTGATTCACATTAATTCCAAATTTTGCAATTGTGAAAACAGCGCTGAAGGGGAAGTCTAGTGGTCCCAGTGCCAGCAGCCAGAATAATAATTAATAATAACTATGCATCTGGTCAAAGGACAATGGTACAGTAAGGTTACATGATTAGTCTGATCAGCAACATAGAGAAGTGATGGGAAAAGGTATGCAAGGGTCTTAATTAATGCCACTTAAAAATCTATTAATAATGTATGATTAACTACTTAAATATTAATATCTTTCATTACCTTCTTTTACTTTGCCATACTGCATAGCAGGCAAAAACATAATTTCTGCCTATAAATGTAAAAGTTGTTGGTAGATTTATCAACCCTGTATTGAGCGACACGTGAGTCCTGATGTTCAGATTATAATTTTTGCAGATCTCTTTAATTTCATTTGCATTAATTATGTCTTTCAGCCCTTTAGCTAAAAGAACTGGAAGTATCTTAACTACTTACTATACTCATTAGTATTTTTTTTGTATTGTTTCTTGTTTTGCTTCCAGTATATTCAGAAAATACTCTTGAATGAATTGTTTTGTTCTAGAATAGTGATGCAGCATGGAACAACTCCAAAAGATACGTTTTAAATTGGAAACACTTGCAAAAGAGGAAACCAGCTATCAGTCTCGAGTTACTACTACTGTGACTGGAAACAACTTTACAACAACATTTGTATAATTCATATTATTTTGCCAACACTTTGAAGTTACACTTTCTTCCCTCATTTCTTAAGTCAGCAAGAAACGGTTATTAAAGGCACCTTTTTTAAAAAATGAAACTGTCAAGATGTGGCTTTGAAATCTTTGAAAAGACGCCTGTAATTTATAATGTGCTATAAGCACATCTATTAAATCATGGCTCTTGTGGTTCTAACACAGAAATACCAGAAAAGAATTCTTTTCACATAGGATCAGTAGCTACACATTAATGGGAAACACTTGGACTTAAAGGTAAAAGTTGGCTTAAGTAAGCTCTTCCCATCTGCTTGTTATCAGCAGTTATAAGAGCAGAGCAGGAGATCCATAAATATATATATATATATATATTAACTGACAGGCTTTTGTTTGGGACAGTGTGACAATTAAAGATCTTGTTTTAATTTATAGATATTGTCCAGAAATTCAAAATTAAATAGCAGCTCTTAGTAAAGAAAAGAGGAGTGATGAGAGAAACTGAAATTATTTTCCCATGATAGAATTAAGAAAAAAGTTGAAAAAATAAAAGTCCTCAGAATTGAACAGAAATTTTCTAGAAAATAGAAACAGCCTGAAATCAATAGAGGAATTGATCAATTAACTTCCCCTGTCCCAAGTTAATGAAATGCAAAGAAAAGTACTGGAAAAGACATGAAGAGAAAAACTTTGTGCACACAAATAAATTCAAGAGGAGGCGACAGACATCAAAGTACGCTCTATTTAGTATTGAAAGGCACAAATCAAGGACTGAAAAGTAAAAAGGTGGAAACTAGGAAAAAGTGTGAATTAGATATTAATGTTTAATGTACTTAATCACTGAAGCACAATTGTGTGGTGGGATCTCAGTCTCTTAACATGCTCAGTGCATCTTCAGAAGATAAGAGTTGCCCATAGAAGTTGCCAGGCTCCAGCTGGGAATGAATGAAATTCCATCACCTCCATTAAATAGGAGGTCAAGGTGGAAGAGCTAATGGTTTCTGTCACCTCAAAAATCTTTGAAATTATGAAACCATTAAATTAGGTTACTGATCTAATTGTCCAGATCACTTGGAGTTGTGGGGATTTTATACAGGCTCTTAATTTAATATATGACTTACTGTAGTTGTAATACAATAATTGTAGTTGTAGATACAATAATTAACCTTTAGTTATTTTTCAAGACAAAGCTTCTCTACAAACAAGGGATTTTTTGCAGATTGTAAGTACTGGTTGGCATTAAGTAACTACAATTTGAAAAAAACCCTTCAAAATCCCTTAAAGCCATTCTCTACACTGCATCTTCTTTTAAATATTTTGTCATCAAGAACATTAGTGAATTGCTAAAGCAATTAAATATTTGTTAATTAGCAACAAAGAAAAATCAACTTATGTAATTATAAGTGAATTAAAAACAATGGAATTAATTATTAATACTAAAGATTGACACTCTTCCCAGAGCTGTAAGTTTAATTTTACTTGTCTTTTTAAAGCTAAATTCCTTCTCTGCAATACATCCAGCAAAATTATTGGTGCTTGTTTTGTAACCAAGCATTTTTCAGTTGAAGGAAACATGGAACACTCCTGCAGCTATATGCCTGGTGCCCTATCCCAGTGAATACAGTGATTCAGTTTTCTTTAAAATTCAGGTTCTATGACAGATGTTTCTTAACAACAAAGGAAAAACAAAACTAAACCAAATTTTAAAGGAACCTCAGAGAGTCTAGACATGAGATTATATTCATAAGCAGTCTACTGAACCATTAGGGTAAAGCTATTGTAAATAAGATTTTCCACTTCAATAAAATTAAGACTGATCTGTAAAATTAAGACTTAGATATTGAGTTTCCCAGGGAAGTGGACACATCACCAAGCCTTCCAGAATTCAAGAAGCATTTGGACAATATTATCAGATACACTGTGATTCTTGGGGTAGACCTTGCTCTAGACCACTGTTTTAGTCCGTTCCATCAAAGAGCCTTCTAAGTCAAGCGTGGTCCTTATCACCCTAATTTTCATGATTTTCCAGGCCAGTTCCCCTTTGAGAATTGATTTGTCACTGTGAATTGAAGGTGTGATTGGAATAACAAATATAGAGCTTGCTTGGTATTGCACCATGACAGAATAAGGTCTTATTTGTTAGTATTCCCTCCTTGTGATGGTCTATTTCTCATTTTAATATACATGTAAAGCAGAAAATCATAGAAAACCAACAGAATTGCCCTTTGGAATAAAGAGTCATTACTATAAACCAAGAATGCCCAGGCTGATTTGTGTGTCTCTGGAACTCAGCCATCAGCTTTAACACCTTTCCCACAGTACTAATAGTATTTCCTCAAGGACCATTTTCTATCACCAGTGCCTGTACTGCTTCCACACCTTCCTAAAGGAAGGTCTGTGAGCAATTGAAGGGGCAAAGTATTCCTCCAAGGAGTGATGACCGGACAGTGACCAGGAGAAAAGGTCAAGGATGTGAACTGCCAGGCTTAGCACAGGTTCAATTCAAGGGAGCTTGTTAAACAGAAGGTGAAAATAGGTGTTCCATTGCTTTATCTTGGTGTAATCCAGGCACTTATTTATTGAAAAGCATTTATTGAAAAGTTTCTGAACATGGGTAGAAATTCAGCTCCATTTTCCTTCAGCCCCCACAAGCATGCTCCCACAGTTCCAACCATCTCCTCACCATCTCTTCATTTCAGCACTGGTCTTGTTCTACTTGTTGTTTTCCTCTTTTTTTGTTTGCCTTCACTCTTAGCCCTCTTTTCTGTGCTGTCCTTCCTGCTCAGATGAACTTTTTCACTTTTGTTTTGCAAATTAATCTCTCTCCCGTCTGCCTTCATCATTTTTTGATTGCCAGTAGTGATATGGATCTGGTGCCTTTCACTTTGTTCCCTGCCTGTCAGCAGCACTAAGGTATGCTGATGCAGGAAGCTTGATGAAATAAAACCAAACATGCTGATAGCCCTGGCCAGGCAGTTAAATACAATTAAATACTTATTCAGATTTGTCAGGGTTTGGAGCCAGTAAAATCCCAATGCCACTTTGTCCTTTACACATAGTTATGTAGTGCCCTCCTTAACACCAGCAGAACAAGCATGTGGCTGTACGTATTTCCATGGCAAAATATATTTTGCCTTGCTAAAAGCATCTTAGTCTTTCTCTAGAGACCAGGGAGTTCCAATGTAGCCCAAATATTCATTCTGAATCCCCAAAGAACTATCTTTTAAAATTTTCTTTTGATGAAACAATTATACAGCTGTGGTTTTAAATAATCATAAAATGGATGTGGAGCTAAAGTTACCTGATGATATGACAGGACTGTGTCATACCACCATTGCCTTCTTTCCTGCATTGTGCAGAACAATTTATTTCAGGCTTTAAAAAGCCAAGACCATACTTTTTTACATATACGCCTTGGTCA
Organism: Petroica traversi; assembly: GCA_025920805.1. Lineage (NCBI taxonomy): Eukaryota > Metazoa > Chordata > Aves > Passeriformes > Petroicidae > Petroica > Petroica traversi. Next base: position 9,235,227 of record JAHLSL010000080.1, on the reverse strand, counting down.
ATTTTGAGGGCAGTCAGTTACCTGTATGGCTACAGTTTTCATATTAATGGAACTTGGTTTTCAAATAAACTAATTTATAAGTGACAGAACTATCTGCTTCTTATTTCTCTTACAACAGGAGAAGAACATCAGCAGAGCATGAGGCATGATTATGCTGGTAGCCAGTTATTCCCACTGGGAAGACACGTGTGTCTTCACTTAGAGTTGTATGATGGAAGCACCACACCTATGGAGGGCAGAGAAGCCCTCAGTCAAAATGCAATAACTTGGTCTCATCTAGACTTTCCTGCTCAAACCATGAAAGAATAGTCCATTTATTTTACTATAAAGTCTGAAAATCAGCAGAAATTGGCAGGGACAGTGTGAACGGAGTGAACATACACTTAATACCATGTTGATATTGAAAAGTTGAACATGTGAGTGACTAGTGGAGAAAAAAAAAAGATGTTCTAGTTTTCACTCCAACACCAAATTATATTTTCTTAGTATTTTGTTGCAACATTTGACTCAAGCCAGATTTCTTCCCTTGGAAATTTCTGCCTTCTCGAGCACCTTAAGCAAAACTAGACCTGATGATGTCCAGTTAACTATCCTTGTTGATACTTAATCTGATGAAATTTTTAAGTCTTTCTGTGTTCTCGATTTGTGTATGTTTTTAAAGGCATCACATTTATTCACATCTCCACTCACGAACAAAGAGAAGAGAGAACACAAATCTCAGAACTTAAAAATCTCTCCATAAAATATCTGTCTATGCTCTGTTATACAACTCTACACTGCAGTAGGAACAAGCAGGCTTTATGTGTGCTGAACCCATCCGTCAGTCTGGCTCCCTGTACATCAATACCTCAGAAAATAGTGTGCCATGTATCACCACCAGATCCTGAAAAAAAGACACCTGTTCAATATCAGTGTCCAATCTCCTGAGTTAAAAAAACACATTCAGGGAGTTATTATTATTTCACAAATGTTGTTTATTAATCTGGTGGGCTATAATGTTTGAATTTAAAATTAATCCTTCTACATCATATTACTATTGATAGAAAATGCTGTCATCAAAGATACTGCTGCGCAGGTTGGAAAGGAAATTGTTTCTCTGTGCATAATAATTCTGTCGAAGATGTTCTGCAATCCTTTGACCTATACATACTTTTACCTATTGTTACACAACCTGCATGAGGTACTTAAGCTTTATGAATTTTATGAACTTTTATGAACTTTATAAACTCCTGCTTAAGTTGTGCGCCACTGGTTTGAAATAGCAGCTAAAGCCAGGTGTGAAGTAGTGGGAGGTTAACTGAGTATGATAAACCATAGAATCACAGAATGATATAGGTTGGGGAGAGACCTTAAAGATAATCTAGCTGCAGCATCCCTGCCTCCTTACAGGTATACTAGGTTGCTCTAAGACCTGTTTAACGTGGTCTTGAACACTTCCAGGGATGGGGAATGAAGTATATGAAATCCTAGATAAGTGCAGTACAACTGCCTACAGGAACACCAGCAAATGTAAAACAGCTTAGTGTTTCATTCCACAGTGAAATGGAAATGAATGGCAAAGTCAGTAGGAAATGTTACTACAGACTTTCGTAAATGTCCTACACTTGATTTTTGAAAAATACTAGGCCTATAACTAAAACACTAAAAATTTCAGCTGAAACATTGGGAACTGCTAGAAATATCATCACTATTTAATGGAAAGGGAACATGAAGTATCCAAAGGTTAAGTATATCCTCATTTTGATTCTGACTTATTGTAGAGAAAAGGAAAATTAATAGACTGATAATTTTAGAGTTTGCAATATCTTGCTTCTGTTTTAAAAATTATTAGTAATAACATAAATATGATTTCAAACAGTACCCCCTCAATATACTCCAGATCCTTTTTGCATATGCTTTTTGAAGCTTTTCTAATGCTCTTGCCCCTTGTACCTATTAATACAGACTTTGCAATTTATTTATCTTTATCTGCAGAAAAATACAAGGATTGAAAGAGAAGAGTTCCACAATATCCTAGTTAAGATACTGGGTTGAGATTTTTTTGTGTCCTTTCAGACAGATGTCAATTAAAAGAAAAAAAGGGCGAAAAAGGGAGGAAAAAGCAACAACAGCACAGGATTGATTGACAAGTGCTATCACACAAGATTTCCCTCAAATATTTTATGAAAAGGACACTGGATTTCATTAAATTCTGTTTTCAAAAGCCATCTCTAACTGAAAAGAATGCATTCAGATGAATTAACTGTTTCTGTCCTGCAGATCACGTACCAAATTCAGAGTTCACCTTCTCTTGGCAGAAGGCCTCCTTTCCCCCCGCCCTATCTGCAATACGAAGATAAGAAGCAGGTGAAAAGGTCTTGCATCCTTATTATATGCAAGGGATAAAGGTTTTTTTTACAGGGCTTGGTGCATTTTAAGAACCAACTTAAAATACATAATTGCTTTACCTGCTGATACAGTGAGGATTGTGCTATCTAGCCACACAGGTGTTGAAAAAAAACATCCTCAAAAAATTGCTTTAAAGATCTACTTTGTAAGCTTCACAGTAAATCTTCTCTCTGTGAAAATCTCCTTAGCTGTTCTAATGGCATGAAACTTAAAATGTCTTATCAGCTGAAGGCCACCAAAGTGCAGTGGACATTTACACAGAAGAAGATCATGGCTTGGGCAATCCTTTGCCACAAACCCTTCCCCCCCATATTTGTGGACATTTTACTAAAATATGGTGAACTAGGACTCATGCAGAAGGTGAGAACTTGGAGAGGCAGGAAAAAATCTTTCAAGGGGCATCTCACACAGCCATAGCAGCTGGAACCAACAAAAATGGCACTGATCAGATGCAGGGAGAACAATACAGTGTGCAACAGAGCAGAAGATCAGTTTGACTGCCTAGATCCAACATGAGAAGAATACACAATTTAAGAATCCTACTGTTGTGAGGGTTGAAGAGCTATTCTGGCTCAATGCAGAGTTACCTGTGAGAACAGGATAGATATAAAGGCTATTATGGAGCCTTCTCTGGAAAGCTCAGCCCTGATACACACACTGGTGATTTCCTGCCTACAATCCTGCCTCCTTTTAGTACAGAAACAAGGAGATAAGCAGAAAAAAACATGCTTCCCCCACTCATGTCACGGGTAGGAAAAGGAAGCAAGGATGAAAGGATGGAACTGAGTGGAGATGAGAAAGCTGGGAGCAGATGGCAGGAGAATTCGAGTATGTAAGTGTTGTCTGTATGATCTATCTGTTGGCTGGCTGTCTTCCTTCATGTTGAAGCAAATCACAGTGGTTTTGGGAGGAAAATTAAAAAATGGGAGAAGCCACTTTGCCCATATCTTGACTCTTCAGGCATTTTGGATTTGCCTGCTGTGTCCATCATATTGCTGTTATGAACAGCCTGAGCTGAGGACACAGAAGGATTAACCTCCTCCTTAAGAGGGATGTTCTGAAGTGACTGATAACTGTTCCCTTCACTGTTCACGTACAGAAAGTGCAGTGACATTACACATGAAGAGAACTTGTAAGGATGGGTAAGTGTCCCGCTAGGAATCTCACCCCACTATTTACATGGGTGTATCTGGTGCAGAAAAGACAGACCTAAATCCCCACTATAAAAGTGATAACTTGGAGAAAACTAATGTTTGGCTGAAGCTAAATATGAGTGTCAGCAAATTCATCTGACCTCACACTGTTTCAAAGGGCTGTCAGAGAAGGTGACCTAGTCCTTCACTCTTGGAAGCAGATAAACAGAAAAACATCCTGTGCCACCAAGACATCCAAATCTATAGAGATGCCTTTGGATGATGAAAAAATTATCTTTTCAGATTTTAATTTGAACTTTCAGCTTTGATGACATTCCTTCCTAGAAGCACAAAATAATTCAGGTTTGACCAGCAGCTCTGCAGGTCTCTAGTCAAATCTCCATCTCAAAAGTAGGTCCAGATATATCAGGAGGCTCAAGAACTTGTCCCACTATTTGAAAGTCACCATATGTAGACATTATCCAACTTTCCAGGTCAGTCTGTTCAAATATCTGATTACCTTTATGTCGAAAATCTTCAAAAAATTTGTTGGGCATTTTTCCTTTTTTAACCACTTTGTACCTAGTATAATTTTTTTTTCTCACGGACTGAAGTCACTGATAATGACTTCAAACCTGAAGCTAGGAGAGTGTCAGTCTTTAAATTACTTTATAAATATTTTGTTTCTAAAGATGTTTTTGGTTTCTAGGAGAGCTCTGTGCCTCACTTCACATACTGTAGATCTCCCAACAGGTTAATATCTGAGGTAACATCAGCATAATCTGTGTATATCAGCAAGTTTTCTTTTGTCTGAGCTTTAAAATCAACAATTTATCTGCCAGTTTTCTGGCAATCTATGCCTTTCCCAAATCCTGATAAATTATCATGCAGCAATGCCAACCATTCATTATAGAAATGATCCATGCCTAATGAAACAGGTACTGTACTTCTATATTCCAGGATACTGGAAATTAATTTGCATAGTGGAGGCTGCAAGGGTCTGAGAATATCTTCTATTCCCATCCTGGGCCCATTTTCTTCAAAGAGTGCATCATTAACGGAAAAAAATATATAATAAAACCATACATTTGCTAAGGGATATTTTATTCTATTTATCTCAAAGTCCTTTATTAATGTCAGTCAATCTTATTAATTTCATTGTATAAATGGGTGGGTTAGACTGATATAATCTATCAAACCCTTCCAAATGCATAGCAGATGTAAGATTACCACAGCTCAGCCCTGTGTTCTCCACACTAGGTCACACCTCTGCCCTTAACTTTTGACTGTTGAGCAGGACCCAAAACTGAAATGTGATCAGAGAGAATAAACCACATGGGATACAATGTGTGAAATAAGAGCATGCTTCAGTGACTGTTTCGGATCATCTCCTGTGTCCCTTTTGCACATCAACAGAGTCAAACCCTGACATGAAGCAACAAGTGCTTTATTTTGTAGTGTGTTATTCTGAAGTCTGGGTAACTTGAAGGACTGCCAGAAGTGTCAGAAAAAAAAGTTAATTTCTTAATAGAAACCAATAAAAACCATGGTAATTAGTATTCCTTTTACCACCCTGTTACAAGAGGAACCACAACACTTCCCATAAACTGGCTCAGGGATGAGATTCCTACCTAGACATATTCTGTCTTTTCACCAAAACTCAGCTGGATCAAGAGGTCCAAGAGCTTGAACCAAAAATTATTAAGTACTGCATCTGTTTCTTGTCTCCCTGAGCCCCCTAACTTGTAGTAACAGGTCTTTGGACCGCAGGATCTTTGAGGGCATGGCACCAGCAAAGCAATAGCCTTGATTCTGTAGATGCCTTACAGTGGTTCCCTGTGTGTTTATTTTGGAAGCTCAATGTGCCCAGTGTGCAGTCAAAGATTATTTTTCTTCCAAAGGCCAGACTTGCATGGAATTCTGTTAATTACATGCACTGTAGAAATGTCAGTCTTTACCCCTCTATATATACAGTATCCTTTGTCCTTCACATAATGATTTTAAAGTGCTCTGCAGATATCATTTGATAGAATAATAAGGTATTATTATTGAATCTTTATGTCTCCTATTGTCCCAGGAGCACTGACCTTGCTTTCCCAATACAGAGGTCTGTCTGCCAGGCTAATCACACTGATATCTGAGTACCTCAGAGGAGATCCTTATGTGGCAACATTTCTGCAGGAACTCAAAACTGGCCAGACATACTGATAAGATCCATCTATTACTCCTGTGCATTTCTGCAAGGTTATAAACTAATTCCAATTTCAAATGTAAATCCCCATCCTGGTGACATGTGGAGAGATGCATGGTTCAAATAACTCAAATTGTCCCCAGCTGTCAAGATTCCCTACACAGGTAGCAATGGATGCGATTTCCAAGCAGTAGCAACCACAGGGAACTAAGATGAATGAATCCCCCATCCACGCTTTTCCAGCAGACGTAGTACTGATAAATGTCCTTGAACTACTGAGTTACTATGGGAATAACCTTTCATTTATGTCCTTCACTTTCATTTGCCAGGACAATGAATTCATGCTGTATCTTTTAGCCACGGACAACCAGATATTAGCTCACCTTCCCGTAAGTTGTTTTTTTCCCCTTGATTTGATACATTGTAAAGGCATATCCATAAATATCCATGTACACAGCAGGGTATTCGCAATATGTCTGACAGGGCATGGTTACCCCTAGCACAAAATCACTTTTTAATAAAATCTGGGCTTTCCATAACTGTCAAAAAGTCTAGGTTAGGTTGATAGGTCTCTTAAAATGTACAATTTCTGGCAATTGAGCTTTTATTCTTTCTTTTAAGGAAGTCCTGATACTTATGAGGGCTTTTTCTTCCAGGAATAAGATATTTTGATAGTTACTGAACAAATTATGATACAAATGCTCATATCTGGAGATACGCAGATATTTCATGGCAGCATCAGCATTCTTTACATATCTGCAAAAATGCCCAACTGTTTCACTTTTCCAGTCAGAAGCTTTTTATTTTTCTTTTCTGAAAGGAAATCTCAGAGCTCTTTTATTGCCTCACCATTTTTTATTTGTCCTAAAAACCCTTGCTTTCTCCCTCTACTACAGTGAAGATGACTAGGCTATAGTTCCTTTCCTTGCAATTTCTCTGGGAATCTCCAGCTGAACAGGAGCCTTGATATAATGACACTGTTGTTATGTCAATCTCTACCAAATCAGTCAGAAATTTAAATATTCCTTAAAATATACTTATTTTAATTCAGACCTATCAAGAACAATCTGCTTGTCACTCGTACAGTGTGTATTTTCAAGAGCTTGCCCAAAACTGCAAGAATTCAGGGTAGTCTCATTACTATATAAACACAATGATCTGAAATACGTTTTATAGCCTGGACTAGGGGAAGAAAACATACATAAGCTTATACTTATTGCTTAAAGCCAAAGGAGAATCAGTAAATTCTTGAGACATAAAGCTTTACTTTGGACCCTGAGTAAAAACATTCTCCCGTGATGAATTTCAAAACCAGAAATGCCATAGGACTCAGCCTCATCCCTACAAGTCAATTACAGATCTGGCTTCTGTACTTTAAACTTTCTGTTGACTGGCTTCTGTACTTTAAAGTACAGTGTTCTTGGCTTCACATCGTACAAATAAACTCAACTGTGTTTCTAAATTTTTGTCTATGGCTCATTAAAATCTTGGTATATGTAGGAACATTTCAAATTTCTTTTGTTCTCTCTGAAATACTTTAGGATGCACAATCATTTGTAAAACTGAGCCAAAGCATTCTGTGGCTGACAAGTTCTACTTATTAACTGTTGCACAGAAACATTTTTTATGGGAGATAATACAGTTCTAAAAGGCATCTCACACAGCATCATTGGTGAGTCAGAAGTAGTATATCCACATGATATTTTAGTTGCTCTCATTCAGCAAAAGTGTTGGTGGCAGTCAAGATAAAGTTGGAAGTCAATACAGAATTTATTTGGTGGGAAAAAAAAGAAGTCTTATCTTTACTTGTACTAGGAGTGTGCAGGAGTAAATAGCTGAGTGTTGGTAGGTATTTGGTGAGTTGGAAATGCTGGTAAAACACAGGGAATGGAGGTTCTGTGGTAAGGAATAAATTATGCTAAGCAGTATATGAGCTGCCATGAAATTATATTTAGGTTATTTCTGATACTTCAAATGAACTTCCAGACGAGCGCATTAACATTGACAATATCATTTATTCAAGCTTCAGGAACCTGGGATAATTTCTCATCTTGATTCAATCACTTTGGTTAAACCTCTTGTTAACAACCCAGGAAAAAAATGGATTTTCCAAGTGATCACTATTTATTAGACAATAAATTTAAAATGACACTGCAAATATAATTTCATGGGTTTTGCTCTTTTCATTTCTTTAAAAAAAATAAGGATGGAGACAAATAACAGTGCTTAAAATATCGTGAGGACAATCTTGATTTATCAACTCCACTAAAATATAAACACACATCAAAAGAAAATTATAAATGTCTAAATACCACACCCATGATAGATTAGGAATTTTACTACTTTGACTCATCTTTACAAATAAATCTAAAAAACAATGATAGTGTACTTACATATTTCAGATCCTCATCTGTCTAAAAATAGAAAGCACTGAAGTCATGTGTCAGAGTAACTCGGGTGGCCTCTTCTCAATTCACTTTTTGTGATCACCATCCACAAAAATCAGTGCGCCACTGCAATGATCCAGCCATTCTCACTACAGAAAAGGAGCCAGGTGTTGAGTGTCAGACAAGACTGGTATGGATTTGTAAAGGTTGTTTGCATGGCAGCTGTCAGGATTCTAAGACCCAGATTCCCTCTATTTACCAGAGTACCATCAGAATCCAGGCTACCATCACATCAGACAGTAATTGGTACCTGCCTGTAATGTCTGTGCTGATATGGAGAAATGGAGAATCTCCATATCTACAGCCCAGCCATGTCCATGCTGCCTTCCCATGCTTTGATTTCCCCAGGAACAGTTACAGCATGTTCCAGGCTTGATCCTACCCAAGATATACTCTAAGGCTGGATAAGGAGTACATGGAATATGAGGTGTTTCCAGCTAAATGGAATAAAGCTGGACCTAAGTTACATGCTACATACTCACACATGCTTAAACCTGGAGAAAAAGACAGTATGTTTTCCATGGGACAAACCTTCTAACTACATTTTATTTTCCTTTTCTGTCTATATTTTATGTTTAATGCTGGTAATAAAGCGTATTTTCTTATTTTAAAATATTGCTAAAATGCTGTAGGTTTTGCAGATTATGTTGATTTTTTTTTTTTAAGAAATTTAGGAGAGACACTCTTGTATCTGACACCTGGATGACTCCAATCGTTTCAACGTACATCAACAAAATTACCTTCTTATTCCCATACCACATATTGTTCAGACACTTTAACTTAGTAATGTCCTGGGCACCTTTTTTAGCAGCTCTATATTTAATAGAGACTTGAAGACAACTCTCAGTTTTAGAGGTGCTTGAATCTATATTTACCGTGAGACACACTGGGTAATTTCACTCCATTTCGTGACAACACTCACTGTTATAATGTGTGGCACAGCAGAGAAAATGAGCCAGTATATGATCTTGCTAGGGGCCAACAGTTTCTGATAGGTCACAATTAGCATGCCCCCAATGTTATCAAAAATAGCTTGAAAAGTTGTGACTGCAGAGGCAGGATGCAGCCCAGCTAAGCTGTCCACACTGAGCTGTCCAGTGCACTGGAGATGCCCTAGTTACTCTGATTGTCCTTCAGCTGCTGTCCACAAAGACATGGCCTTCCTGCAAATCCTGCATCTTCTCTGCCCGTCTCTTAAATGAGCTTGGGCATCTAAAACAGCCCTGGGCATCTCAAATGTGTCAAAGTTTGCTATAAAACTAAACTTGGCCCTAAATCACAAGTTATTCATTGACAACAGGGCTCTGTGATCTCTGTGATCTCCCACCTCGCAACTGGTACTCCCCATACACAACCCCAGCATATCACCCCTTTCCACAAGTGCTGCTTCAGGGAATGGGATGCATAAAATGATACCAACAATTCTGTGTTGTATGCTACTTGTGCATATGTATGCAGGGCTCACATTTTTCATTCTTTAATTAATATTGCCTTTTTGTAAAAATTAAAGCAGTGGGATTCCAAAAAGCCATTATGTTTTGTTTGTTAGGAGCTGGCATAAATGTATTCCAGTAGAGATAATGCTGTAAATGTTGATCATGTTACAAGTTGGCCCACCTACTGTCACTTCAGGAAGCAGAGGTTTAAATATAAAACTACTATTTTTAACTGAGTTAATACGGGAACTGAAGGAGGAGATGTTCAAGCTGGGGTAAATAGTAGCCTCGCTGATGTGAGTAGCACTATATTGATTTACAGCAGTGAAGAAACTATCAGAAACAGTAAGTCTTTTCTCCACCAAGAGCTCCATAAATGTATTTATAATATTGTTTTGATAAGGAAAAGAAAAATCACAATAGAAAGATGTGTATCTTTCTATTGTATCTCTATTGTATCTAAGTATCTCAAAAGTCCTGACAAACTTCTATGAGCAAAAAATAGAAACATAGAGCATGTGTCCTAGCTCAGTAGACTGATTCAAATCCCTGAGCTAAAATATGCATGTTAAATAACTACATGTTTTTTTTACAACGAGCAGTATATTCCAGACATAATTAAAATAAAGAAAATTGTTATTGGATACCTCTTGATGATAAAAAAGAACCAAACAACTCTCCCCCAAACCTCCAAGGTACTAAATAAAAGCAGGTTTTATACTATAAGCATTCACTTATGTTTTCTTCTCGAAGCTGTAGCTCCTAAAATACTATAAGTTACATTATTATTAAAAATAAGAGCAAGACCATCAGATTTTATTACTAAATTGGAAATAGGAAAAATAAAATAAAAAGAACAAAAATGCTCTAATACTTAAAACTCACAATTCTAAATAACTTAATTTATCTTGATTTATTAAATATTCTAAAGTTGGGCATTCTTTCTGGGTGTCTACTCAATAGCACTCTGCCTTTGTAATACAATTAAACAAAATTAGAAAAATCTAAGGAGTTTAACCCAAGAGGAGCCTTACTTCTCCAAAAATCCAACTAAAGCAGTCAAAGCTGTGTTTTCTTTTTAAATTACTTTCTTCCTCTTTAGCTGAGGTGTTTAAAGACTCCATAATGAAGCATAGCACAGAGCACAGCACAGGAGGACTGAGGCTATGGGCTTTAGGGAGATTAATGGCTGCAGAGCGGCTCGCTTTTTGTTACATTAACCTGCCCAGAAAAGCAATTCCCTCCACAGTCCCCATGCCCAATACCCATAAGTGGAGACATATGGCAGTTCTGTGGTACAGAGAACACACTGTGGTGGTTTTATTGATACCGAGACTGCGTCTTAGCCAGTATAAGTCTTCTCCTCTCAGCTATGAATTGATCTCATTGACTCTTGGCAAAAGCAGAGCAGTCATAAAGGTTAATGCTGCCCTTGCAGTCAGATTCCTTCCCTGAATTGCCCTGTGAAGGTGCCCTCTCTCCACTGATTCCAGGGAAACTGGCAGATTAAATTTAGACTGAGCTAACTCTTGTGTCTCTGCCACTTTGAGGGATCAGTCTGTAAAGATGTGCCTCTTTCTTTGTCTATGATTCTCAGATGTGAGACCATTGATATAAAATGACCAGAAGTAGCAACCAGAGTGGTGTAAGTTGTGCATGGCCATCACTGTCTTCTCATCTGGGGAAATGTCAAGGTGAGCAGAGCCTCTTCCTCCCTCCCTTTCTCCTTGCCTCTCTCTTCTGCCTGTCCATTATCTATCTGAGGACAGCAATCATCGAAACATCTCAAAACCCAGATACCAATGTTTCCATGTCGAATTAACATATATACTCAGAACTGGAGAGCTGTGGTGCATCTTGCAAGGATGTTGAAAAGGGATTTGTAGCTCAGATTCTTGGCTTGAGGGCAAAAAAAATTGGCAATGTGGCACAACATTGCACACACACAGGCACACAGAGATTATTTCTTATTTTTTGCTTCCCTCCTCAGATTTCTCTCTTCCAGCCATCAGCTTCTCTGCTAACCTTGAAACTCTGAGGAATTTCAATCTGTGGCTTGTGTTTCCTCCAAAGCAGAATTGCAGGACCTCGGTTCCTCCCTAGAAATTATGTCTCCAGGAGTCATTATTCCCTCTTGGCCTCAGACCACTTCCTGCAATTTCAGAGCCACTGAAAACAGCAGTTTCAAATGATCTATTAACCCATGAAGGCTAAGCCAGCCTGGATTCACCAGAGTTCCTTTGATACATTTTTCTTTTTGCACAAATTTCTTTTCTCCTTTCCCTAAACTTTGAAATAGAACTAAAAAGATACTTCCTCAGACAAGTTTTGGTCCATTTTACAGACCTTATCTTCTGAATACTGTTTAGTTTTCACCTCCAGTTTTCTGCTGCAGTCTACTATTTACCAAATCTATTTTCTTGAAAAATTCTGATGACCTGTAAAAGCTGAAATGTTAACTATCAAAACCCTTGGGTATAGCCACAAATGATTATGTAAGGCTGGATGCTCAATGCCAGATGAAAAGACTACAGACCCATTTATCATCAGCAGGAACAGGCACATTAATTGGCTATGATACCAGCACTGTCCTTCAGCATTAGCAAAACTCTTCTTGATCCCGCATTTACCCCCAGAACATTCTTTATTAAATAAGATAAATAATACTGAGGCCAAGGGTTGCACTGCTTCATCTGAGAAAGCTCAATTATTTATGAATACTTCCCTGACTTAGGCTTGGTAACCTGACAAGTTACCAAGCCTGGCAAAGAGAGCTTTATGGTCTACTGGCTAAACATTATTATTCTACACATACTTGTCTTCTGTATTAGAGAATCAGCATAGAAACGAAACACATTAGTCCTGTAAAGCTTCTGGACTGGGAGAGAGTGCTTCGACACTGGAAGAGTTTATCCAGAAAGGCTGCAGAGACCCCATCCTTGGCAATATTCAAAACCTGACTGGACACATCCTTCAGCTCTTGTGGCTGACACTGCTTTGAGCAGTGTGAGTTGGACTAGATGATCTCCAAGGCCTCTTCCAGCCACTGTGATATTCTGTAGTTCTGAATCCATGAGATGAAGCCACAGTAGTGGATTCCCTGGTTTCTGTTCTGGGCTCTTCCATTTAATCACATAAAAACCAAAATACTCATAATTGGCTACTGCTTCTGGCTGTTTCACCATGAAAACAGGAATATAATCTAGGAGCCCCTCATGCCAATTTTTTTGCATGCAGCTGAGCATGTGAAAAATAACCAGTTTGGTATGGTACCTGCAGAATTCTCTGAAGTTAAGTGAACTTTTCTGTAAAACATGAACTACTTGACCCTATTTGGCACAGTTGCTATGCAAATATTATGTACAACTGCAGGCACACAGTTTGTGTGTCATCATTGCCAGCATGGATAACACAGATGCAGTGATACAGTCCAAACACTCTGCAGAAGGATGGAGAAAGTAAAACATTGATAATTTAATGGAATATTGACCACATATTACAAGAATTAGAAAGAAAGTGGTTCTTTCAAGATTGGCTTTCACCTACTTCTTAAGTTGCCAATAAGTGGTTCTGTGACCCATTCCTTGGAAGGAAGAGCTTAAAAGAAACACTGTATTTCATGGGACTCAAAAAGGACCCTCTGGGTGAAGTCCATCTTGCCAACACAATTTCTACCTTATGGTGACATGTTGCTACCTTGCCTGCACTTGATTTACACACATTTTGATGTTATCAACACCCCTCTCCACATAGCTTGTTAGCTGATTATGTATTCATCCTACCATAAATTCCATTTTCCTCATCCTCGTATCACCTTTTGATCCTGACAAGAAGGAAAATTGGTTTTTTTCTTTCTCCCCAAGGGACTTGGGGAGTTTTCCTCAGAATGCTACAATATTTCCTCACACTTAGCACAGACCCTTCTGTTTGCACAGAGTACTGGGGAGTTTTCAGTGCTGACACAAGTCAGGCTGGCATGCACACTTTATACCTGCATAGCCAAAGGAACTGGCAGATGGTTGGTGACAAAAGGAGCATCCTATGGAGCTGCAGGAGAATCATCTCAACAGATCCAAGATTTCAGAGCCTGAAAGACACCATGCAACAGCCCAGTCGTAGCATTTCTCAGCATTCAGCCAGAAGCGAGGCAGGTGCTTGAAATGTTTGCCAGGATTCACTCATTCAAATGTGTTTAGTCTCCAAGATGGAAATAAATCTGGCAAATGGGAATGGAATGCTCTTACAAAGAGATGTAAGAGCAATCACCTGGTGTAGGACAGAATCTACCACCTTGTCTCTGTGATTTTTTGGTAGCTGGAGGACTGACTTATACAAAATTGTCCCTCCCTGGCCTCCAGCAGGAGGAATTGTCCCTTCCAACAGGGTAGCCAGTAAGAATAAGTGGGAGTAATGAGAATGTATGATGTTGAATGAAGTAGTGGCTGTAAAAGAAGATGTGCTACCAAGCAGGTCTCGTTTCAGCATGGGTGTCCAGGACCAAAGCATCATCCATTCCATGGTATTTCATGGGGACCATTTTACAGGAGAGGGGTGGCTCCTGATGATTCAGTGCTGCATAAACATGGGAGTTGTAAGCCTGGCTGATGGGACTGGGGAGGAGGAAGTCAAAATTGTTGAGCTCCATATGTTAGATTTGTCAGATTTGGATCAGTTCTGCTCTCTGCTTGACAGCTTCGTATTTCATGTCATCCTACCTCTAGCAGGCAAGTGACATACCTGGAGTTCTGTCTCCCATTTGAACTCTTTAAAGAAAAATGTGGGTTTTTTCTGCAGCTTTCCTTCTTGAAGTTGGTGGTAGACTAAAGAGGAAGTATTGTTTGCTTCACACTATTCATTTTTTTCTTAACTCCCCTGAAAATTTTCCAGTGCCCCAGCTCCTGCTCAAAATTCCCCATGCTGCAGCTACAACGAACTGACATGATTCACAGTTCTTGTTAAGCAATGGTAAACCTGTCCCAAATATGTGGAGCTTCTTCCTTCTACAAAAGAAATGAGCCATAGAAAGATCATTGCAGCTAATCTGTCTTCAGACTCAGGAAGATTCTTCTGCACCTCTGCATTTCAGAAGATTACCTTTATCAGATGTAAAGCCTTCAAATATTTTCTGACTGTGTAGGGCAAACTATGGATATAGGATTTGATGCACAAATGTAACAGCCCCTCTCCTATCATGCATCAGCCAGTATAGCACAGATGTAATGTCACATAAAGGAAAGCATGAAGTAGAGGGAACAAACATAAAAACTGGTTCATAACTTGCCAATGGGAAGAGGAAACCGACTGAAACAATTTGTAGTGAAGTTCCAACGGAATACTATGGAGTTAGTCTCCCTGGAGGAAAAATGGGAAGACAGGAACAATACTATCTCTCTAAATGTAAGCACTGTTTGGGAGAGGTGGTGCTTCTGTGATCTGCCAACAAGACCAAGAGTTCTTTGCTGAATAAGCAACTGGGCTAGTTGATGTAGGAAGCAGTATGAACACTGGTGCCTTAGGGCATCAATTTCATGACCAGGAGACCCTGAGACATGCTTCAGTTTTCTCATAATGAGTGGATTAAGTGCATTCATCAAAACTGAGATTTCAGGGCTCAAAGTTCAAAAAGCTACCAGAGGTGACATAATTTCCCTGCTTCCTCCTTCTCTTGTCCCTTCCAAAAACAACCCCATTATAGTTGTTTTTTCTTGCTATTTGACTGAAATCACCTGGGGGTTAATTATCTTTCTGGGATGAAAACCATATGCTATTTCATGTTTTGCATAAGGCTAGGCTGCATGTGATGAAACTGATCAATTAAATCTTGTGGGAAGGGAAGGGAGGGTGAAGCCTGGTCAGGAGTTAGTGTTCTCATTTACTGACAATATAATCCAAGGTATCAGAAAAATACAAAAATTCACTTGCCCACAAGGAACAGAGCAGAGAAAGTGTTGCCTATGTCACCATAAAATGAAGCTGGGGAACACTAAAGTGGGGGATATTAGTATAAACAATATGGAGAAAATCACCACTTATGACGGGCAAGAGCCGGACTATGGAAAGGCCATATTATTCAAAAAGCATTTTTTTCTGTGTGTTTTGTTTTGTTCTGGTTTTGTGGGGTTTTTTTTGTTTTTTTTTTTTTTTTTGCCTTGCATCTTGCAGGCTGCTTTGAACACAGCAGATTCTGTGCTGATGTATGTTCACAAAATCCAGCCTATTGTGTGGGTTTACAAATGTCATTTCATTTCAGTATGGGAACAGTTCTCTAAAATGTAAGCCTGATTTTCCAATCTATCTGGCATGTGAGACTGGTTCTGATCACTGCAGATGGTTTTCCTTCAAGCTAAAGTATGGATTTTTTTTGGCTCGTCTGGCAGGGATAAAAGAGAAGAAGAGAAAACAGACATGGAAGTACTCCACTGAGTCTCATGCTTGTAAAATTCCATGCATACTGAAATTGCAAGTGAAAGAAAATCTACGGCCACATGCAAGTTACTGAAGGCAAACAGTGCGACATAAGTTTAGAGCTGTTTACAAGTAAATTCTTCAAAACTCCTAAGCCAATAACTTCTTTCCCTGAATAATTTACTTGTCAAAGAGAAACATTTCTTTGCTAGTGAGAAAGAATAACTCCAAGAACCATTTAATCCTGAGCCCTGCAGAACTTGGGTTGTACACGGGTTAACATTTCAGTCCAGTTACAGTTCCTCAGCAGCTAGCATTTGGAAAGTGTGTTACTGAAAAGAAATAAGCACAAACATACACAGATGTCCACTGTTCTGGGTTCAAATAACCCATGTGGAGAAAGAGTGGTGTGTGTATATATATATATATATGGGTGTGCACGTGTGTGGGCATGCATGGGAAAGCAAAGTGAGCTTTATTTTTATTGCGAATCCCACCTAAACAAAGATTCTAATGTTATCCCTTGGAATGAGGTAAGAAATATGATCATTTGGTTCTAAGACCTGCCTGAAACTACAGTTTTTGTAGCCCTGAATGAGCAGCCAAAGTAAAAGAGATCAGATGATCTGCATTTAGAAGTGATGCAGTGAACTGGTACGAGGGGAAAGTGCTTTTAGTGATCAATATGAAAACAGGGGGGCTTTCATCTAACCACAGTGAGGATGGCAAAGAGGAATTTGGGCAATATAATATGCGATAAAAGGCTAGATAGCCTCTTATTTCAACCTAAAGACTTAATGATGCTTATTAAAAGGTTGTTACCTGGTTTCATGGAAGAATTATTGCCCTCTACCTCATTCCTTTGAGTGAATGACCAGGAAAAACAAGTTTTCTTAAGTCCTTGGTCCTTGTTATGGAAATGTTCTTCTCATTTTTCTGTGACTTTGCCAAAAGAGCAACCCATGCAAACCAGCAATACACAATGTAATTCCCCAGGCAGCACGTCCTTATTGTAGCAGTTGGGTCACTAAATATTACAATTTGATTCATATTACAATTGATTAGATTTGGGTCAAAGTTTCCAATAAGTGAGAGCTTTGAAATATCAAAGTGTTCTCATGCTTAAAAAAATGCATTGAGCCAAAGTCAAGTTTGGAGGAGACACACTGAAGACAATGAACTTCCAGTAGGTGAGCCAGACTGCACATTTCTGCTGGGGAAATCTTTCCACCATGGCAGCATTTCATTATCGCTGTCATTTTCTCTAAGAATTATTGCTTTCTTGTCAGATTTACCTCCCCTTCCACTTGAAAACAGTCATCTGGGGAATAGGCCAGCAATAAAACAAAACCTCCTGGAGGTTAATGTTGCAATGGCAACAACAAAAATAGGAGTTGGTCTACCTCTTCAACTAGGGGACCAAACCTAATGGTACTGGCTCAGCTACAAGGATTCAATCTGTCTGTGTCTGAATATAGCAGGCAGCACTGTTTTTCTGGCACTGGATAAAAACAAAGTGTTTTGAACTCACAGATTTTTTAGGCTATTTGGTGAGCTTCAATGCCCAAAGTACTTCAGCAGTGACTAGAAATGACAACTGAGATGAATTCATGGGCAATTTTTAAAAAAAAATCTATTAATTAGCTTTTCAATTAATGTTAGAAAGTCTCATATGAAATTTTGACTATGAGTTTAAAAGTTGCTGGAATCTCTATAATTGTACAGTAAAGAGACATGGGGCAGAGATATGCCCTGGGAGACAGGAAACCAGAGTACCAAAATTCCCTTTTCTTACCAAAAAAACCCATTCAACTGGATAAACTGGCCCCTTCTGGTGAAAGAACTATCCTCTCACTTTTTGTAGAACAAACGGTAGTTTAGCTAGAGTTATCTAAAATGAAATCAACTGGGCCAAATATATGAAAAGTCACATTATTCCTGTATTCCACCTGAAGATGTTTGTCTTACATGTGAAATGTAACTTTAGAGTTAAGTCTAACCAGTATACAGAAGGAGCCTAGAAGCAGATTCATAGAATCATTTAGGTGAAAAAAGACCTCCAAGATCATCAAATGCAAAATACCTTTCAAACTGCAAAATGGAAGAAATGTTTTTAAGTTAAATATTTTGAGACATGTAGAATGTGTGAGGGCATTTCTTTCAAAATAACCATGGCATGGAATCAAGCCATAATCAAATGAATGAAATCAAAGAGCCTTTCCTCTGTTGTCTTCCTTGAACAATCATTTATGAACCAGAAAGTAAAAGCACAAAGAATCTTAAATCACAACCAATCACACCAGCAAAACTTTGACACTCCTTCACGCAACTAAGTGGCTTAAAAGTCAGAATGATTGCAACAGGAGATCAAATCCAACTTTACTGGAACAAATCGTGCTTTGAATTATGTTGGTGCAGTGCCACAGAAGTCAATGAGATATGACCTTCACAGCTAATGAAAGAGGTCCACTAAATTTGTCCTAGTCAGCTTGGCTGCAGAACCCCTTTGCACATTCTATGCACAGCCTCTTGTTTCCTCTCTTAGAATAAGTAAAAGATTTTCCATTAAAATATAAGCTTATGAATTTCAGAAACACCTTTTTTACAGTAAATCCTCTAGTAAATTATGACTGAAAACTACAGACCAGATTCATATGAAGACTGATAGAACTTGATGAATTTAACCCATTGCAGTCTATAACTTGTGAGGGGAAGAGGAGGGAAAAATACTGACGTCTTCTCTCTGGTGACCAGTGACAGGACCTGAAAGAACAGCCTGAAGTTGTGTCAGGGGAGGTTTAGGTTGGATATAAGAAACAGGTTCTTCACCCAGAGGGTGGTGGGGCTCTGAAACAGGCTCCTTATGGAAGTGGTCACAGCACCAGCCTGACAGACTTCAGGAAGTATTTGGAAAATGCTGTCAGGTACGTGGTGTGACTCTTGGGGATGGTGCTGTGCAGGGCCAGGAGCTGGACTCAGTGGTCCCTGTGTGCCCTTTCCAACCCAGTTTATGCCGTGATTCTGTGAATCAAAGTTCTTTCACCATGGGATCTCTTTCTAAAGGAGCAGATTTACCACAAGGTGTAGGTGGCTGGCAAGCATTTCAGAGCATTGCCTGGTGCACCCTGATTATTGCTTGTGTGACTGCAAGAGCAATCATGGAGCAGATCCTCATCCTTTGCCTCTTTCCCTTCCAGATAAGATCTGATTCCAGCCCTACATATGGTAGTAAAATAAAGAAATTCCTGAGGTACTCACACCTAAAATTTATGACGTGGCAGACATCCACCTGATGATCCTCTCAAATACACACTTGAGACATGCCTACAGAAATGAGCTTATTTATTCTTAAAGGAACTGATTCAGTTGACAAGGAGAAGGAGGGAGGCAGTGAATATAATGAGAAAATAATAACTATCATTATCCATAAATATTAAAGCAGATTAACAGATTATGAGATTTAAAAAAGCGAATGAATATTCCATAGTTTAAAGTTCTAACAGCATTAAGGTTCTATTTCCTGTCAATTAATTTTAAGTTAATTGCCATTAATTTTTCATACCTAAATAGTGAAAGAAATTAGATTCCTCTATTATTTGCCATACACTCTAGTTGTGAAAGGAGTCCAATGTGAATGGAATGTGGTGAAAAAGTCTCATCACAAGATAATTGAAATTATGGCTACAAAAGACTTACTAATCCATGCCCTTGCCACTGCAATTTCTTGTCTTCTACGAAGCATCTGAGGAAGTTTCCTACTCAAAAGGTTTAAAAGTGACCCAGTGATTTAAAATTTTCTGTTGTTAATTGACTATTTTTTTAGTGAAACCTCTTAGCAAGTAGCCTTTAAGTACTTTATGCTATACATCCCTATACAATCAGAAATACAATATACATTAGAAAGGCATTTCAGCTCAGTACAAGTGACAGAGAAGATAATTTATTTTCTATGCAAATAGTTCACTGCTTCCTTCCAATTTTTAACATTGATGCTGTTTTGTTCAGTACGTGTCACCTTCTTATGATATCCAACTTAGGCATGTTAAATACTTTTCTCATTCTGTATTTATAGAATTTTGGTGTCTGAAAGACCCACACAGGAAAGCAGCCTAAACCAGCAATCTCTACCCTGATCTTGATGTCTCAAGAAACCATTAAGTCCTAGAATGGTTTGGTTTGGAAGGGACCATAAAGGTCAGCTAGTTCCACACGTTCTGCCACCTTCCACTACCTTCCACTGACCAGGTTCCTCAAAGCCCCATTCAATCTGGCCTACACTATGAGTTCTGGTATTGTCAAAGCAATTTGCATATTAAAATGCTTTCTGTTTGGAAGACTGCATCGGGCTGCATTATCAACAATACAACACAGTACCAGAGAAAAAGTTTGTACAATGGCTGCATAAACATTAATTTACTCTGCTGAACAGAAGAGTCTCTACATGCAGCCCATCAGCTAAAAGACTAAAGCAAATTCAAAAACCTCTGTGTTGAACAACCAGTAGAAGGTGGCAGAAAATCACAAGGTGTTAATGCTAATGTTTATTCCCCGGAGAAATTCAGAAAAATAACTTCATGCAAAGTCATAATTATATGTGTAATACAAGGAGCAGTAAACCAGTGACACTTGCAGGATACCTCAGGTCATCCGATGCACAAAATGCACAACTGGAAAACACTGGTTACTGTATTTAATTTAATTTAATTTGAAAAAGGTATTTGTACAAATGCCAGAACAAATTAATTTCTGATCAGCTTTTTCTGCTGACATCTTCTATTTGTGCAAATAGTCAACTCTATAAATGAGAAAATTCTCATAATTCACAATACAGCAGGAATTTTTTCCTGTTTTGCAGCTCAAATTTTCTTTTGTTTAACATAATCCCATCATGCCTGTCTTGTCACCTTGGGGTAAGAGAAACAATCTTTTCCCTTTATCCTCTGAGTGCATGACTTTCTGTTTCCTACCAAGTCAGGTTATTCAGCCCCTTAATGATTTTTGCTATTGTTCTCAGAATTCCCTTCAATTTGTCAACATCCATCACTATATTCAAGGTGCAATCTCATCACTGAGCAAGAAAATCCCCTCCCCACGGACAAAGGAATGACTACTCTGCACGTACAGACTGAAGTTACAACATTCCCTTTTGTAATCCTCTAGCATTGCAGCATGCAGATATATCATTTGCTCTCTGCTATAACCCCAAGGTCTCCTTTGACATTTCTGCTTTCCAGGTATCTGTGTCTTACTTAATAGCTGTGTTTTAGATTATTTCCCTCTCAGATTTATTAGCCTACATTTTTCTAGGTCAGATCTCATATTCTTAGTTAAAGCACACATTTATGCCATGTCCCATTCTGCTTGCTCTATTTCCTAATAATTAAACATAGTATGTTGTTTGGAGGCAGAAGTTGGAAGATCCTTATAAAGACCTGGATAGGATTTGGTCCTATTGATATTTCAGTCCTTTTATCCTTTTATGTCTTGCACTAATTCAATTGGGTGCTACACCCATCTCCACTGCTGGGACACTCTTTTTTTTGTCAGTGTGACTGATTGTAGAGTACAAAAAGACAGCCCCGGAGCTCTCTTTTATCCTTGCTTGTTATCCAGACAGAAAAATGCAATCATCTTACTAATTGCAGACAAACTCCTGAACAAGTCTAAGCTCTTCCACAGTCAAAAGAATTAAAAAGTGGACACATTAAGATTACAATTAGTCTCATCCCAAAATATGCATCAAAACCAAGTTTAACAAGTTACACCCTGGAAATGTTTGTTTAATTTCAATGGACATGGGGTGAGTCCAGTAGGCCTGGCTGCAGATACGTAAACAGCAACAACTGCAGATCATTGCAGACATCTTTGACTGGATTCCTGATTTACCCTTTCATTTTTTTTTTTCTACATATTAAGATATAAAAGCACTAAAAGCTTCTTTAGATTTAGTACTTGTTTTTCCACACCATACATTTTTTCATTTGTGTAACTTCGGAGTATTTTTGATGATCCATGTTTAACAGTGAGTTTTACTCAGCAGATTTCTAGGCAGTTAAAGGAGTACTTTAGTACTATATCCTTTAGCCAGTTTTTGAATAATTGCTCTAAAGAATGTATTTTTTTTTTCATTTCAAGGCATGCAACAGATGCCAACTGATGTCTTTCATCCTTTGCAATTTAATCTGAAGTATTCCACTTGCTGCTTTTCATTATCAAATTGTATCTCAGTACCATTACAAACATGATATTCATTTCAGTGTATAGTGGTAATATAAAAAAATAAATGAAGCAGCACAAAAAACAAACCACCCCTCTCATAAAATTACTGCCTTAAAAACTTATGTAGGATGTATTTCTCTCAGTGGTATACAGAAGAGTTTTCAAGTGTTTCTTGCAACATTTCACAAGGAAAAGTTCCGATAATTTACCACAACTATAATTGCAGCAGCCAACTCTTCTGCAAATTTTTAACTTCATTAATCTATTACAAACTGGAGAGCTGAAGGTGAAATTCTGATCATAACCTGGCTTCTCAAGCTCTGCCATAACATAGTCCCTGAATCCCATTAAACCTACCGAATATGAAGACACTTGCCCCCCATATGGTACCGTACATTAAGTTTATTTCAACAAGGGAAATCTCTTTAAGTTTTATTATAGGAATAACTATGAATTTTACTGTTTGTTTAACAACATGGAACATTCCATAAAGATCTGAAACCTTAATTACACTCCTCTATCTAATCCTCCAGGAAATTCATTGGAATAGCATATTAAACTTTTTTTCTCTTCCTAGAAGGGGTATTCTGCTATCCATTGTCATTTGCCACACTTTTTAAAATTAGTCAAATCCAATGTACTAAGCAGCTTTATAAGCTAGTGGACCCTTGTTTTCTCACTAGTCTCAAAAATTTATGTTTACAATGTAAGCTGCATATCTTTTTAACACCTGAAATGTTTTTGTAGAAAACAAAACCAGTTATTTGTTGCAGGGATAGCAACAAATACCTTATTAATATGTGGTGCTAAAATGAACAATGACTATGCAGTAACAATGTCCTATTCAGCAGGTTTCTTCCCTCCTCTTTCACCATGTTTCTGTTGATTTCAGCCATAATCTCTATTGTAAAGCTGTCCTTGCAGCTCCAGCATGGATGCAAGCAAAACTTCATTCCTGTATCTTCCTCCTCAAAGTAACTCTTTATTATGCTACAAGTTTATTATGCGCAATCTGCAGTATGGGCGTTGAATAACCATCAATGAGTACATCATTTCAAGAGGAAGATAATCAGTGGGAAAAAATATTCTTTTAAGGCATATCTCATTCAGAAATGTTAGAAAAATCCTGTTTGACTGTGAGATACCTTGTCATATTTGAAAAAAAAAAAACCTGATAGAGACCACTGTATGAACAGTAGAGTGACTTTCAAGATGAAGGGTACAGAACTAAGTGAAAGCAGCAATTTCCATTCTGTAGACGTAACTGTAACTACAAAGCAATTTTAATGACAGACCATAGCATCCAGATGCAGGTCAGCACACCTCCTTGAATTAATTAACGGTATAAATACAGATAAGGTCTTAGGAATGGTGGCTTTTTTACTGAAAGTGACCACTTTGTATGAAACTAAGAGCTTAAAATATTCTATGTGAGAGCGAATTCCAGGACATCAGCATTAATGGTGTATTTTGGATAGTGTGAGCAGTAACAGAATAGAATCAAAGAGTCATCAAGATTGGAAAAGACCTTTAAGCCCATCAAGTCCAATCATCACCTTAGCACCACTGCCATGTACACCATAGTGCCGTGTCCCACACATAGACAGACATATCCTCATCTTTTTTGAACACTTCTGGATAGGAGGGTGTCTCCAAAATACGTGGATATTCTGTAATTTTTTTCCCCTAATATTAAATCTAAACCTCCCCTGGCATATCCTGAGGCCATGTCCTCTTGTCCTGTCACTTGTTACTAGGAGAAGAGAATGGCACCCCCTGGCTACACCCTCCTTTCAGGTAGTGTCTGAGAGTGATGAGGAGCCTCCTTTTCTCCAGGATAAACACCCCCAGCTCCCTCAACTGTTCCTCATCAGACCTGTGCTCCAGACCCTTCTGCAGCTCCACTTCTCTTCTCTGGACACACCCCAGCACCTCAATGTCCTTCTTGTAGTGAGGGACCCAAAACTGAGCAGGATTTGAGCTGTGGCCTCACCAGTGCCAAGTACAGGAGGACAATCTCTGCCTTAGTCCCGCTGGCCACACTATTGCTGATACAGGCCAGGATGTCACCAAGCTTCTTGGCCACCTGGGTACTCTGCTGGTTCATGCTCAGGCCAGTCAGACAGCCATATGAGAATTTTATTAAAGGGGCAGGTTTTTCCAAACTTTGGCTTTTTTGCAAGGATCCATCATCACTGCAGAACAAAATAAAGCCCGTCATGTCACACAGGACTGAAATCCATTCACACTGGGGAGTGTGTTTATAACCTGCTCTTGTGTGATTGAAACTCCAAACATCATGAGTGTCATATGTGAGATATCAGGAACAGATGCCCCAGGGAAGTGTTAAAAAACCTGAGTAGATATGGCCTTTTGCATTATAGTTTAATGGAGACTGTGGTATTTTGTCAAAGGTTGGATTTGGCATGTTAGAGGTCCTTTACAATCTTAATGATTCTATGATTCTACCACATCCCACATAGATATGCAATTTGGATTACATTTCTGAGACAAGAATCTAGCAGTTTCCAAGGTATTGTTTCAGAAAAGAACAAAAGATGGGAATGTTTCAGTGCTTTTAAGATTAGAATAATTAAACTGAGTAAGGCACTTAACGTACTTTCCCATTCCTAGAAGTGTTCAAGGCCAGGTGGCACAGGGCTGTTTTAAAGAAAGGTGTCCCTGTCCAAGACAGGGGAGTTGGAACAAGATGATCTTTATGGTCCCTTTTAACACAAACCATTCTACAGTTCTATGATTGTACTTGCATTCTTTCATCGGACAGAAAGACATGCTCACTTGTAGATTCTGGTTAAAAAATGCATGTATCTGTAGGCAATATTTTTCCTTCAAATACAAACCCTAAATATAGTTGACTCTGCATAGTCAAGATTAGCAAAAGTTCTAGAAGACTAAAGACTAGAAGCCTGCAGTAATCTTCATGAATTCTTCTAGAAAACTTTGAAGACATCCTTAACTTGGATTAATTTGGATCTTAACTGGCATTGCTTCTTCATATGCTATAAAAAAATATTCTTCCAAACAATGTTTTTTCAGCTTTTAGATGGTGAATAGACAAAAAAGAATTCATTTTCCCTAAGTGAGGTGGAAAAGCATAGGTAGTTCGGGAGGGAGCACAGCATTAGGTGAGAACCTAAAAGTATGTGACAATAACTAAAGAATACCACAACCAGTTCAAAGTGGACATGAAAGCATAAAACCAGTTTTTGCTTCTGTTTGAATTCATCTACCTTGGAGGCTAACAGTAGTATTGGATCAGATCTGCATTTTCTTTTCCAAACCTGTTTTATAAAAATGAGCAGTTTTTCAATATTTATTGCAAATTTTCTATGACTTTTTTTCAGGCAAGCCAAAAACGAAAAAAAAAAAATTAATCCAGCAACACAGATTTTTGCAGTTGAAAAAAAAAAAATGGGATGCCAAATAATAAAGCAAATAATATCAATAATTATTTTAGGAGACATGATGTAGCAGGCTTACAAGTGGGTGTCTGCTGCCATTTCAAAACCACAAAAAGTAGGCTGCCAATAGTGCTAACTGAGAGGAAACAAATATTCTTGCAACTTCTCGGCACTGAATAGTAACTGGTATTTATTGAATTTAAGCTCATTTTATCTGACTTTTCATTAAATTGCACTTTGCTTCTCATAGAGTACATTATATTAAATATTTACTATCTTGGTTAGGATGTCAAGGCACACTTTAGTGTCTTTTTAGATTACTGAACTGTAGCTCATGTAGGAATTATTTAGGGTTGTTGAAGGTGGAAAATTAAATGTGATGGGGTGAAATTAGAAAAGGAAAAAGTATAGGCAGTTAAAGTAGTCATATCCAGAAAACTGTAAACCATTTCTCAGGGAAGAACAGATCTTTCTTTTCTTCAGTTTTTTTCAAATAGACTAAAGGACTGACAACAGCTGTTCAATAATAAATGGTCCTGCACAGAAAGAATAAATCATGGTCTTTGTTGATAGCACAACAGTCTCTTGCTGTAAGCAGTGGCCTGGGAGTCAGAAGCCATTTTCCCAGCTCTGCCACTGACTTCTTTTGCAATCTTTTTTGAATCACCTAGGCAATTTCACTTTCTCTTGAATCTCTTGAAGAATCTTAAATCTCTCCAAGTGAGGTCTAACTCTTAATTGAGGCTTGTCATCTCTGCAATGCAATGCAGCATGTAGCATTGTCACTTGTTGCAATACAAATAGTAAAGAAATGCTGTATTTTCTAGTAATGCTCACACTCTTCATCTTCTACCACGTTCTAATAACTTCCCCCCCCCCCATTTAATTGTGGTAGGATCTAAAAGAACCCCTTACTTAGAAACTTACAGACTTACACCCCTGGAGAACTTGATGTTAAAAAGACCTTGCAATCTGCAAGTGAAATGATCACAGCTCTCAGAAACTCATCCCTAATCTCTTTTACTCTAGTCCTTCTTCAGCTGCCAGCATGCAACATCTGAAGAGGTCCTCCACTTAACACCTCTTTTTCACGACAGGAACAAGACATAACTTTCTCAGAAAGAGATGTTCTTGTGCTGTTAGTCACTGTGCTGCTTCCATACTTGAACATTGAGAACCACCTCCAGAAAATCCTTTTTCTTTCTCTCTATTAATGAAACCAAGATGTCTAGATGATTCCATTGGGAATGACTATGCTGGGTTGGACCAGTGACTCAACAACCCAGGTGACCAATATGGACTTTTGTGGAAACTGTCCAAGAACAGATAAGGATACTAAGAGCTATGTAGGCTGAATATGTTCCCATACCCCAATACATTGTGACTCAGGGAGGTCTTCATCCAGAGACAGAGATGCTGTGATTAATTGTTTTCAAAGGATGTTTCTCCATGTAGTTGTTTGAAACACACACAAACAGCTAGGTAAGTAATCTGCAGATGTCTATAATTACTAAAGAAGCAGCTCAGTCTGTAAACCCCATATTTTATTGCTGCTTTGCAACAATTTTTATTTGTACTTATCGTGGCATTTTACTGTGACCTCTTTTTTTTTTAGGAGAAGAAAGCCATGATGGTACAATAACTGTCAGCCTGAACAATGTTTAGGAGGCTGGAGTATCTACTGTAGGGAGACTGAATTGAGTGGTCAAATTACTACAGGGAAAGCAGAGTAACTGAGAATCATAGCCCAGAGATGTTGAGAATGTCCCATCCCTGTAAGTGTTCAAGACCAAATTGGATGGGGCTTTGAACATCTTGGTCTGGTGGAAGGTGTTCCTGCCCATAACAGGGGTTTGGAACCAGATAATCTTTCAGGTCTTTCCAATCCAAAATATTCTATAATTCTGTGAAAATTTAAGGCTGAAGGAGGAATTAAATTTTAAGAGGAATGAAAATCATTCCTTTCTACCAGCAAATAACCATGCTTTCTAGGTGTGGCTTGGAGCCAGGACTCTGTTCCAAGTGCACCTCTGAACTTGGCCCACCACACTTTCCAGGAGGTTGATCACATTAAACTACTCCTAGTATTTTATTGAGAATTGATAGCTTGTTCTGCTGATCTATAAACTTCCATTCAATACAGTAGCTGTCTTTTAAATCATAGGCTGGTGTCTTCCACAATTTTCAACTTCTAGAGTCTACCCAGTTGCCATACAACTATTATTTTCTCTCATATTACCTTACCATAGGATTGTTTTATGCGGGTTTATTTTGCTGTTGTGGGTTTATTTTGATCACAATGGATCACTCTCATGGCATGAGTAATATCTTCAAAACACCAACTACAACTCCATTTATCATCACAAAACTTCTTGGAAAACAGCAGAACACATATTCTGTCCTTCTGTGAACTTTTGGACCAATCCTCATTGTATTTTCCCCCAAATTCAGCACCACTTTCCCTCTGATCATAGAAAATAAGAGTAGGAAAGCCTTCCTGGATAATGAGAGAAGAGTTGGATTTTTAGACACAAGAGCACTCAAAATTTCATGGTGGAGATCAGAACTGTCATCTTCTTACATGCATTTCCTACTGTTATTCTGAGAGAAGAGAGATAGAATGGGATTTTCTTTGAAGAACTTATTTTTTTCCTATATTATTTCCCATTGAGTTCAGTAAAAATCAATAGAAAATATGTTCTCGTGCTTTTAACAGAAGATGAGCTCTCCATTGCACTCTGTTTAATAAGATACTTCTCAGTTGGTTTTCTCATTTGTGAATTGAATCATAGAATTACTAGGGTTGGAAAAGACTTCCAAGATGCCCAACTTTCAAGAAATACGCTGTACTAACTGAAGCGCATAGAGAAGGTTGAAGCTGATCTTGTGGTCTTGTTGATTTAGAATCCCTTCGGCCAAATTTATGCTTGATAGGATGGACTCTGAGTAGGGCATGGAGAAGGTCTTAGAAGATCAATAATATCTGTTACTGAATATTGCTGGGGAAAGTTGGTGACAAAATAGAGAGGATAAGGCAGTCTCTGTGGAGATTAAAAGGAATAGATTGGAGTAGTGAGGAGGAAAAAAGATTCCAAAGGCAAAAAACCCCCAAAAAAACCAAACCAAAACAACAACAACAACAACAACCAAACAAACAAAAAACAAACAAACAAACAAAACAATGGAAAAGAAATGGTTTTAAACTGCCAAAGTGCCCAATCAGCTCTAGTTCCTAGCTCTGTCAGATAGCTTAAATCCACTTCCCAGTGTCAAAGATGAAGTGGAATCTGTTCAGTGCTCAGCATTACTTTTCATTAAAGAAAATGGCTACAGGGAGCACAAGTTGCAAGCAGGCTTTGGAGGGGAAGATGAGCAGGGAGAGGATCAAGGAAATCTCATAGTGAGAGAGCACTAAGAAAAATCAGGCCTGATTTTCTTCTCTCTTAAAGCAGTTTTACATGTTAAAACTCAGCTGATTTCAGAACAACCTGCTCCACATTTTCAGCAGTGTAAGAACACGAGATGAACTGTGTTCCTAGGAAATGTATTTTATAATATGTACCATCCATATATTCTTTTATCTGGCTTTTTCTTTAAGCCATTTTAATTTTTTCTTCATTTTCAGAAAAAAGTATGAGTTTTGCTTTATTTTAAAAAAAGCAATAAACCAAACATTCCCTCAGAGTTCACATTCACAGATCTCTTATGATGGTACGATAACTAAGTTCTGAATTTATATTAATATTATATTATATAGATGATGACATATAGCAACAAGGATGTTTATTAGCATGTGTTCCTCCCAAACCCATAATTCTTGTCTCAATGACTGTCAATTTTCTCACTTTGTCTTATCTAACAAGAAGTCTCAATGTATTTGCAACAGGGAAGTCCAGGCAGTATCAAAATTTTTGAGTTAAATGTTATATGGTCAGCTAACCCAGCTGAACCAGTTTTAAGGAAAGCATTTCCTATGATGCTTGCTGATCAAGCAGCCAAATACTCTACAATCTTAAAGGAGGCTCTGTTTACATGTGAAAACATGAAAATTACTATCAGGAACAAATATATATCAACATTGTGTTGCTCAGACCCTGACAGTTACGGCTCTGGCCAATATATTACACAGAGATGTACATTTTGTAATGCTTTCATTTAAAAGGTGTAAGCTGTTTCCAAGGGGACTGCTCCAGCTCCCAGACAAACGGCCGCTTGACAGCTCTCCTAGTGCTCAAAGCTCTCATGCAATTTTGTTCAATTCACAAAGTGCCAGACTGAAGGAAATTGCTGTTCCTCATCTGATGTTAAGTGATTGGCTTTCTATCTTCATTAAATGTGTGCTACTCGATGCCTCAAAGACATTTTACCTTGTCCTGGAATGTGAACTTTAGCAGCTTTTTGAAATACCCAGAAGGGCTCTGTGGAAATCAGAAGGAAAACCCTAAGTCCTGCCTGCCCATGCCCTTAACCCTGTTAAATCGATTAGAGATTGAACAGATCAGGTGTTGTCTCACTAGATGGACTGGGTTAGTCTTAAAAGTTGGTTTCAGAATTCAAATGAGATTCTATTCCCAAAGACCCCAGTCTCATCTGCAAAGGTGAACTAGGAATGGAGGAAAAAAAAAATGTGTAGAAAAGAAAGATTTCATCTGTGAGGGAAGAATTGATATATGATGGATTACAAAATTAAGGTAGTACCAGGGGATCATTAGTGGTGTTTGTGAGTATAGATTTCCCTGGCTCACTACAGTGCCAGATGCCCTCCCTCTTCATTAATTCCAGTGAGAATCCTAATACATAGATTCATGAAAAATGGGGTTCAGCTGTTAGAGAAAAAAACATCCACTTTTTTCTCCCCCCCCCCCCCCCCATTTTGGTAATAATGAAGAGCTGCTGCACTTCTCAAAGCTTGAAAACACAATTGTGCTGTTGAAAGCCACTGTAATGAGATCTCTGAGAGTCAGGTCTGATCAAATAATAGACCTTCCCTGTTTGTGTTTAAGGATGGGTAAACAATGTCAAAGTGAAACCTAACCAGAAGAAATTGCATGAGCTTCTTACATTTGTGCAGCTGTTTTGTTCCACTGCTATTTAGAGCTTTACTGGTCTGTGGCTGGACTGAGGTCTGATACAAAGCCACTATTTATTTATGAAGAAAGGTGACTATTTACCCTGCTGACAACTCAGACACTAGAGAAAAACTGAAAACAGCAAGAGCATTATGCCCTGTGGACAATATAATCACCCTTGAAAGACTGGATGGATGGTGGGATTATGGGTTCTGATCCACTCCTTCCATACTCCCTGAACCGCAAATGTCTGTGTGCAAAAGGGACAGAACAGTGAAGGTATCATTACTGGGAAAATGTACTTTTGGGCAGCATGAGAAATAGCCCTATTATAGTCAAGCATGAGGGGACAAATTTGCATTGAGAAATCCCTGCAACAGTGTGTTGCCAGCATTCTATTGGAAATGACCAAGCATTTTCCAGGTGAGGAATCCCATAATACTTTATGACCCACTGGAGGACATTCACTTATGCTGGAGGGGCATGGTTTAGTGGTGGTCTTAACAGTGCTGGATTACCAGTTGGATTTGACTATTTCTGCAGTGTTTTTCAACCTAAGTGATTCCATGATTCTGTATACGGTGGTACGCAAACATTCTGCTCCATCCTCTGAAAATGTTCCAGCCTGCACAGTCTACATCAACTGAGCAGGAAAATCATAATAAACTCAAAAGCTGTGGAGCTCTTCCATCTCAGGGATGTGGTTAATGTTCTCCAGAGGCTTTCTGCACATTTGAAGGCCTTTCCAGGTTGTTCCACATGATTTACCAAAATGAGTAACTCAACATCCAGCTAAAGTTCAGCACTGGAAGATTTTGGGGGGCAGAATCCTCTCACCCTGATTTTCAACACTTACATGACCTGCTAAATTAAAAGCATTATCCTTTTGTGGAATGGGAATAATTTATTGACAGATAAAAGTGCTTCTGTTCACTGACTAAAAAGGCAATCTAGTACAAATAAACATTTAACATAATTGACACAGATATAATTCAAAAATTAAACAGAAAGAAATCTGATTATTCCTCTTGCAAGATGGGATACCCCCTAGGATATCAGTCACTGTGCTTCTGAAACCATCTTGTCTAAGTGTTTAGTACCCCTACCTGATCTACCTCATGCCATAATCATGAAATCAGAAAAGCAGACACAAAAATTCCTACTTTTTAAAAACTGAGGAGTAAAACACTCAAGAGTGAAAATTAACTGAATATTCAGATTAATAATTTCCCAGTTCTACAAAAGCTGTATGATCCAAGGAAGCAGATTATTGTGCTGATGATACTTTGTTGACAGCGGCCCAGGAATTCTTAGTGAAGGAACAACTGATTTTGTCTCTTCCTTTTTAATTAAGAAATGATAATTTGAACAAACAGCTGTCAGATTTCTATTTAAATTTCAGATCTCCATTAAAATATATATGGGAAAATGATACTTAGAAATTTGAGAGCTTTCTGTGTTAGGTATTGCAGAGAGACTGGCTACAGGAGAATTTACATGAGAAAGAATGATGCTTTCCCAATGAAAGTTGCACAGGAATGGGGGTAAACAACCAATCTACTTGGAAACACAATCCAGTAGCAGTTGTTTGTGGTTATGAATGTACAATCCTATCTTTATATTCCATATGTGGATATAAATTATCAGCCTTGCTCTGCACTTGCCCATATGTCATACCTGTGAAATATTTTATTATATAAACAAAACCATGTTTCACTTTCTATGGGCCAGTATCTCCATGCAGATCTGACATCACAAGGGGTGCTGTGCTATGCTGTTATTACATTGTCCATCAAGAAGCTCAATCAGTGCCTTCCAGCATGCAGAACCTGGAGACAGCCCCTTCCACTCTAATCCTGGGACAAAGGGCAAGGCACACAGTCTTTCTCCCCATTTCCCTGCTATGAAGTGAAGGAACCAGCTGTTTCTTCCACAGGGTGGTGAATGTTTGTAAAGTTTTCAAACAAGTACATGAAATTATTCATGAAGAATATAAATATTAATGGTTTGATTCAACATAGCAATAATCTGTCTTTCTTTAAAACATTATACTATTTTCCATCACCACAACATCTGAAAAAAGAACCAAACCATCTAACATTTCATGAGCAACCGAGAACAATAGAAAAGTTCTGGAACTTCTTGGTGCTGCTACGACTTTTCTCTTTTGGTAATAATTCTTAGGTTTTAGAAGGGAGAGTTTTCCATTTTTTCTCCTGCTTTGATTTGTGGTTTTGATGGTTGATTGATTTTTCTGTGTAACTGTTTTTATTTTGCTGTTATTTGACTTACTGAAGTCAGTGAAGTGAGGGGTAGAGGCCGTGTCTGTGTTCTGAGCAAACTTCATGTTATGTTGGAAGGATTTTTTTGAGAGTGTGTTCTAGACATTAGTAAGACTCATGCAACTGTAGTTCTCCATCAATCAAGACTTTGCATTGATATGATGGAGAAATTGTTACAGTTATCAACAGCAGGGCAAAACCAAAGGATGGAGGCGTTATTTAACAAATAAATTAGATGGAACAGACTGCAGAGCATTCCACCAGAAAAAAAATGCTGCAAAACAGGTGTAAAATAGGGTTGAATCCAACCCCTTTTTGTTCCCTTGTGAAATGTTAACTATACTATGGGGCTGGGAAGATATGCCCAAGGTTTTACCCTTTCTGTACTAAGAAAGAGGGATCTGAACTTGTAACACTTGTGAGGACTCACCCCAAGGATGATTCTCACAGGGGCTGGACTAAATTCAGATTCACCTACAGAGGTTATTTAAATACACAAAAACCATCCACAAGCACCGAGGCCAACTGGCAGAGAGCAGTGAGTGTCTAAGCCAGCAACCTTTCGTAGTCTCCAAAACAACACCGATGCATAGAAAGAGACTGGTGGAAATGAGCTCTGTTTTTTTTTTTTTTTTTCTAGTTCCTAATCCAGACTGAAGTATTGCTTGGTAGAGCACCAGTTGACACAGGCAAACACAATATCACAGATGCTTCTGTACTATATTGTAGTGCCTAGGACTGTTCCCAGACACTGTTTAATTTATGTTTTGGATATGGCCTTTATATTCTCATCTGTGAGATGAGATCTAACATCTACTGTGGAGGGAAAATTATTCAGTATATGCCCTGAGTATGCCACTGCAGGAAGGCCTGGGAATATCAAAGCAGTTGCCAAAACAGTAATGCATAATTTTTTAATTATTCAGAACCACTCTGCCATTGTCACAGAGAAAAGACAAGGGCTTAGCAGAGAAAATGAGATTAAAACCCCACAACTGAAATCCCCAGGTGTTTCTTTCCAGATGTTGTCTCTGATGATGCTGTTAAGTGGGTTTGACTCTTCAGCCAGAGGATAAATGTGAAAGCTAATGCTCTGTACGTATGCTCACCTGCACCTTTTTAGTACAAACAGCATAATTCAAGCAGAGGAGGTTAATGATTTCCCACACAATGTAATCTAGTTTATAGATCTGTATAAATGTTTTATGGCAACACTTGATTATGTGATGTCCCAAATGATTTATCAAGGAAGCTGATGTAAAAGACCAGCAAGAAATGCTGAGGAATTAACTGTCTCATTCTTTCTGGGGAACAAACAAATACTCAGAGCCCTCAGGAAACTTGAAACCCGTCTGGTACAGAATAAAGCTTGTAATTTGTTTGCATTTGATGACTCTCCTTAGTTGCAGGTAGTAGTGATAAATTCACAATTTGTGACAAGTAAAAAGAGGACCAGGAAAGGTGCAGTGCACATTAAAGGGGTTTAATAACCTACAGCTTATAGTGTCTGCAAAACAGGTTTTTGTCACTGTGCTTTACTGCTCAAACTGGCAGAAAAAAGAGGAAAAGTAGGCTGCATAGTAGACTTTAAAAAGTTGAAATAGCAAAATACCAGGAATAAAATGGCAAATAAAAAAATGTAGACTATCTGAAAGACCTGTATCATCCAACTTCCTTTATTTTTCTGATATTAACAGTGTCTGTCCAGAGAAGGGCAATAAAGCTCATGAAGGGTCTGGAGCATATGCCTTATCAGGAGTGGCTGAGTAAGCTGGAGGTGTCTAGTCTGGAGAAAAGAGGCTCAGGAGAGACTTTATAAGTCTCTACAGCTACCTGAAAGGAGGCTGTAGTCTGTTGGAGGTTGGTCTTCTCTCCCAGGAAACCAGTGATAGGAAAAGGAGAAAGACCTCAAGTTGCTCCAGGAGAGGTTCTTGTTGGATATTCGGAAAAATTTCTTAATTAAAAGAGTGGCTAAGCATTGGAAGATACTCCAATGGGAAGTGGTGGAGTGACCATCCCTGGAAGTGTTAAAAAAGAGCCTATATGGCTCTTTGCAAATGGTTTTGAGGGCATGGCAGTATTCAGTCAAAGACTGCATTTGATGATATTGGAAGCTTTCACAAACGACTGGTAAGCAGGACTATCCCCCCCCCCCCCCCCCCCCCAGGCTACCAAAACACAATGTACTTCTGTGGCACTTTCTGGGTGAGCTGCGTCTGTGAGTGACGAGCTCCCACAATCTCCTAATGAACTTCTACGGAAGAAATCATATGTCAAAGATGGTCTGGGAATCAGGATGCTGCTCTTTTAAGCACTTCAGCAACTCTGTGATGAACCCCTGCTCTGTTTATTTTCCGCATGCTTGGACAAGACAGACAAGTCTGATGCTCAGCACGGATTGTAAGCACTTATACGAAGCCTTTGAATGAGAGGTGCAAAGGTCCAGGTAACTCCAGAGAGAAATGAAGCTCAAACAGTGATGAAAGCTTCTTTTTTCTAACCTGTGGTATCCATGAAAATGGATATGTTTTTTATGCATAAACAAAAGTAATCTTAGTTTTCTTCTAAACAATGAGCTGTAAGTACCTAGAGTAAAGAAGTGGCTTACGATTGTTCCTGAGGAAATTTTCTGCTCTGACAGTGCATGTACTGGTTGGATTCTTTTACTAGACTAAGAGAGTCACTATTAAAAGAATGGTATGTTCTCCCCTGGTCAATTCCATAATTCCAATGCATAGTTTTAGGAATATCTGCCATTGCAGAAGCAAATGAATGAGCACAAAAGAAACAGAGTAATGCCTGGGATCTGACCTTTCATGTCAAACATTATTATAAGTGAATAAGTGGGAATAGATGCAATATTTCTACAAGAATCAGAAATAGGTTTTGGCAAAGGATTTGAAAACATGGCTGAAAACCTGACTGTGGTGTGGTGCAGCTGAGCTAGGATACTCATCAGTTTATTTTTCAGTCATTGCAAGATGGTGATCTGTTTCTGACTTAAGAGGCCAAAGGTGGCATAAATATTGGCATTTTGCTGAACATAAGTGTGGTGCAGAAGGTGCTCACTGAACAGAGAGGATTTTATCTAAGTCAGCAAAACTACATTAATGTAGCAGCTTTGTAGATTTTGTAATCAGAAAGAGTTACTCTGGATAAATTAAAGAATGTCAGAAGTATGAGCATTAACCTATGATTATTCCCACTGTAGCTGATATGGCTCCTGGAAGAGTTTCAATCCAACACTTAAAAACTATTCTAAAGAATATTTAGTATATATATATATATATATATATATATATATATATATATATATATATATATACTAAGTATATATGGGTAAGAGAACATCCTAAGAGGGTGTGTGCAATGTTTATCTCTGAAAGAAAAGAGAATTTAGAGATAAATTCTTCAATTTTACAAGTTATCTAAAGTAACACCTTTGAGTATGTCCTTTGATTTAAGCAACATGAGAGAAAAATTAAAAACAAATCAGACTTCAAGAGGAAGTGCCTTGGTCATTATTAATGTCTGAGAGATAAAGAAAGGGTCATTCACTGGAATGTGGCCAACATCATAAATTGTAGGCCAAGAAGGGAAGAAAAGTAAAAGATGGCACAGTCAACAATAACTTGCAAAGTTAAACTTTTAAATGTCCAGCATTAAGAAAATGAAGCCTGCCTAAGCTTGTGCAAAGTAAGGAGACAATGATTGCTGTGAGTCTTTTTTGCCTCTTCATTTCCATCAAGTAGTTCATATGGACAACAGAGTCCGTATGAAGCTGAGGTCTATAGGAATCACAGAATGGTTTGGGTTGGAAGGGACTTTGAACCTCACCTAGTCCAACTCCCCTGCTGTGGCCAGGGACACCTTCCACCAGACCAGGTTTCTCAAAGCTCCATGTTTCCAGGGATAGTGCATCCACCACCTCTCTGGGCCACCTGTGCCAGCGTTTCTCCATGCTTATTGTAAAAAAAACTTCTTCCTTATCTCTCATTTGAACCTACCCTCTTTTAGTTAAAAATCATTACCTCTTGTCCTGTTGCTATGGATTTTATTAAAAAGTCTGTTCTCATTTTTGTTGTAAGCTCCTTTTAAATACTGAAATGTTGGAATATAGTCTCCCTGAAGCATTCTCTTCTCCAGACTGGAAAAACTCAACTCTCTCAGCTTTTCCTTATGGGAGAGGTGCTGCAGCTCTCGAATAATTTTTGCGACCCTCCTCTCAGCCTGATCCAATAGATCCATATCTTTCCTAAATGATTACAATTTCTACATAGTTTTTACAGCTGATGAAGCATTCAATTTCTGGCTGTGAAATGTGATCTCACAGCTCTAGTTCTTGGAAAGGTACAAACCATTATGGATCTGTAAGAGAACCACAAAAAAATTTAAAAGGTGACTGAAAATGTGCCGTATCAATTCTTAATAAGAAAATATTTAATCAGAAGCTGCTCAAAGAAATACACTTTATAAACTGTTAAGCAGTTTGTTGGAAATCAGAGCCTGAAATGGCTATTTTCAAAACAGAATACCAAACCCCTCTTTGAATATATGTGTTTTTGTATATGTTTATGTACACATGCACTTATATGTATACTTATATGTACAGCTATAAATAAATAGTAGGAAAAGGTTGCTTCATAAATATGATGAATGATACTTAATGTTTACAAAAGTCAAGGATCTGTGGCTCAGGCTTGGAATCAAGCCATACTGGTTCAGTGTAAATTAGTAGCTGCATGCCAGGAGAGAGCTGGTCTGCTAAGATGTTTGCAGTGTTTTATTGCCTGGATTAATTAATGCTAATGGTTAAGAGAATGATAATCTACTGGCATCCAAGGGGAGTCAGGCAGTCTTCCCTGCTCAATGAAGTGTTAGAAGATTTGAAATATTTGAGGCATCAGAGATTACTAAGAAGATTTATACAAGTCAATGCTATAGTTTCCCACTCTTGGACATTTGTTTTTAGAAGGTTTCCTGGATCTCAAGTGAATATTATGGATTCCTAATGGACTTTTATTCTGTTGCAATTTCTATGAATTTAAGGTTCTCCAAAAAACCTATGCATTTCACACCTTTTTTTAACTTAAATTTTTTAATGCATTATACATATGTTTGAGATTTTGTTGTCATTTTCTGTTTTGATCACTTATGTGCAGAATCAGTCATTTCAAGTCCTTGCCTAAAGACTCACTACATAACAACCATTTTCTTTCTCCTAATACATTTAAATTTTTATTAAGCTGTTAATCTTTCATTTTGAAACAACCTGGATGTATTCAATGAAAGACCAAATCCATTTTGTTTTCCTTTTCATATGACAGCTAACCCTTCACTTAGATTTCTAACTCTTGGAAACAGACCTGAAGATCAAAGAGGATCTGAGAAAAGGAAACATTCATTAACTAAAGTATGTAAAAAATTTGAGCCACAGATAAAAACAAGCATATTATGAAAGAGGACTCAAAAATGTTGGAGTGATATTACTAATAAAGATTCTACCATTCTGTACTCGTGGCTTCTTTATATCAGTAGATACTTCTTTTCTACAGATTAAAATTTTCACAATTATTATTTACATAAATATTGTAGGGAATACTTCTACTACATTATTTTAAAGAAGATTTAAGACCCCCTAATAATGAAGAACTTGTCACTCTAAGGATTAGAAAATTTGTGACTAACTGAATTAGAAACTGAAGAGTTACATGCTATTGCAATATAAATGTTCCTCAAGGATTTCTTTTTGTTGTTGTTATTTACTGAAAATGGTCTTTGTTAAAATTTTACATATGTATAAGACTAAGAAGAAAAAGGAAGCATTTATCCTCCTTATATTTTCCAAACAGTACTGCTGTTCCTATTCTGTGACAATATTAACTCACCATTCCTTTAAATATTTCTTAGAGAGAAAGTTTTGCTTTTGAGCATTGATCCCCTTTATGACAACAACTCATCATAGCTCTGCATCTTTCACCTGAGAAGTATGAAGCAGGTGTGGAGAGTATTTCTTGGCATGGAACTTTATGTTTTTAAGTTCCCTATATCTTTAATTTATTTCCTTCTAGCAGCTGGCACAGTAGATTTGTAAACCACTCCTGTAATTTTTTGGATGAAAATTTTATACTCCTTCAAGGACACCCACAAGTCATGTATTGACTTGACAGGGGAGGCTGTCAGATTCTTGATAGTATTTTCAGTCCCTTTAGTTTCATTCTCTGAGAAACAGAGAATAAGAGTCTTTGTTATCCAAGAGTGGCTACTGAGTATATGTTTTGACTGGCACTGATTCAGGCACTGCTCTTTTCACTGATGCTAGCTGGTTTAGATATCAGCCTACACTTTCAGAAGCAGGGTCTGAAAACATAGGCTAAAAATTACTCTGGCAGTCACTTATCCTCATCATTTAAAGCCAGAGGAGAATGTGAGATCATTTTTTTTGTGACTGCATATATGTCAGAAGCCATTACATTTAAGCATTACACCTTATTAATTTAAAAAATTCTATTTGACTACACTGGGTAGGTCCAGATTCACTCTGTATAACATAAGGCACCCAGAGAAATGGCCTTCTTGGATCTTTTGTAGACAAGTATATATATAATAACATAACCGCTCAAGAAGGCAAATTGGACCAGGATATGAGCTGTTCTGTGAAGAACTCCTCTTGATGTACACAAGGATGGCCTTGAACATATGAAAAAAATGCCTGAGAGTTTTAATGCCTTTTTCTATGACCCTGTGGCTACTCACAAGGCAAAAACAAAAAAATATAATGGAAATTAAGGAATAAACAGAGAACAGAAATAAAAGTAATATTATATCATTGAATAAAGTCCCAGTGTGTCCAATTCTTGCATATAAAATGCAGATTAACAAAGAGCAGAACTTTCTTGACAAAAGGAAGTGAAAACTAGAAATTTTAAGGATGCAAAAATATAGGTAAGCTTGCTGATTTAGAACAACTAAATACATTGAGGTTCTTCAGCTTGCCAGAGGCAGCAGAGAGAGACTATGACTGAGACACAGTCTGGATGTTTTCATGGTTCCTTTCAAGACCAGAGTTAGCTAACAGCAAACAAAGCCAGGTGGCCAGCTGGACCAAAGGGAGGGGATTTGTGTGCATGTTGCCCCGGGGTCAAACCATGAGAACAAAGCCGTACTGCACAGTGTGTAGTTATGCAGCAGAACTCAGAAGTCTGATAAAATGAAATAAGCATTTGTTGTCCGACTTCTGTCTTCCAGAAGTTTTTAAACAAGTCTCATATTTTAACTATCGTGCTTCTTAAATAGGAAGCCCGTTGCTTATTTGAACTGTGCAGAAGGCATAAATGACAAAAAAAAAATGAGAGAAAAAAAATCATTGACTTGCAGCTTTTGCAGTTCCAGGAACAGATGCTATGTACACACAGAATAGTAGCTTAGGAGTGACGATGACTGGTGTTGGGCAAAGTAACATCTGTCTAAGAAAAAACATCTGGACTGCTGCAGCATTCAGTGACGAGTAAAATTTATCTTGAAGATTTTCCCTGTGGACTGGCAAAAATGCAGTTTTTACATAGAATTGCTTTATAGCAGTCCAATATAATTGTATGAGAAATTTTAAGGGTACTACAAAGTCGCTATTGCAGATATTCTTTTAGGGGGTTTCGCCATTAGCATCACATTAACAATATTCAAATCACTTCTAAAAACCATTTGAGAACAAGACCACACCTCATATTTGAGATCAATACAGAGAGACCTTCCCACTTACTCTGTATCCAAGGGTTTGGATTCTATTTCAGATATTCTCAGCTGCTCTTGGGCCAAAGTGAAATGCTACAGAAAGCTGTGATCCCACCCTCCCAGATGTTCAAGCAGCAGCCTGGCTGATATAGCTCATAAATTCAGAGTAGGGGGTGTCTGGAAAATGCTGTTTTCAGCTGTCCGATGTGAATGTCACAATGAATGGGCATATGGTTAAAAAAAATCGCACTGTTCTAACCTGTACCTGCAACAGGACGCAGGACAAAATATGCCTTTCTGTTTTTTAATAATTATTTGTATACCAGAAGTCATATGCCAGCAATGGTAATATATTCTGCCTGATATAAAAGAATACATTTGTTCCATGGTTAGGAAACACAACCTTTGTGAATTTAATCCACATATTTTTAAACATTTAGTGACATTAAAAAGAAAGTGACTAGCTTTAGGGTATACGAAGTATTGCAACCCCATAAAGTTTAAGCACTGGCAGGGAAAAAGAATAATTGCTAAAGCAAACAGCTCAGCAGCTGGTTTAGTTGTGTTCATCAGCTAGTGGTGATGAGCATGATCCTGCCCTACATCCCTGCAGCTGCAAGAAGAGATGGCTTATAATATAAGAGTACTGGAACTACAGAATGATTAAAAATGTAGAGAGATTGGGTATTAGGAAAGGTTTTTTCACTGAAACATGACAAGCATGAAGATGTCATGGTTTAGTGATGTGGTTTAGTTGTGGACTTTGCGGTGATGGGTTGGTGATTTTAGAAGTATTTTCCAAGCCTCAGAATTCTATGATTCTCTGATACACACTGCAATGTTTTCTGCATGCCATTGCATCTGTATCAAAAGATGCCAGATTCCAGCAAGATACAGCTCTGTAATAATTCTGCAGCTCTCTGCAATTTTACTTGGTGAATGAGCAGCTCTCCTCTTTTGATCATCTGATGATGAGTGCCGCCTGTCTAAGTAAGGAGCCCGTGTTTTCAAATCGACCGTGTACCCGCTGAGATCAAACAGCAGAGTCACCTTTCAGATCTAACATCATATATCCTGAGACACCCCTGCCATGAAAGAAATGACTCATGCCTCTAGTGATGAGGGATTTGCATTCATCCAGCAAGAGGTGAAAGAAGACATGTCCTCACTACATGCTAACATTCAGTAATCCAGCAGCCCCAGGAAAGCCCTCCAGCTCCATACTCCACAAATGCCCACCAAGGCATAAGCTGTCAACTGATGAGCTTACACTGTCCAGTACAGAGGACAGTTTCATGTTCTTCTCAACGTGTAAAAATGAGGCCAAAGTCCATATAGTAACTACTCCAAATCACTCTCTTGTATGTTGTGGCTGCTATGGTGTGTCACCAGTCAGCAATTCAGATTATTGCTCAAGGCCATATCCCAATTCATCCTATTCACTGAACAAAGAAAAGAAACCAAGACACACAAATTAAACATGGATAGTAAGCTCTCTGATCACATTGCACTGAGTAAAGTTTAAATGACTTTAAATGACTCTTGATTTGTAGCGAGAATGAACATGTTCCTGTTTAAGCTATAAAAGAAAAAAAAAACAAACCAACCCAAACTAAGTGCAACACCTAGCCACACAGCACTTAAAAGTTGTTTCATATGGGTTATCTTTAAAAATTTCAGCCCATTTGGAAAAATATATTAAACTCAATATATATTAGACTCAATTATGATAGAATCATAGAATGGGTTAGGGACGTTAAAAAACATCTAGTTCCA
This sequence comes from Petroica traversi, assembly GCA_025920805.1. Lineage (NCBI taxonomy): Eukaryota > Metazoa > Chordata > Aves > Passeriformes > Petroicidae > Petroica > Petroica traversi. The sequence goes on along the minus strand of JAHLSL010000080.1, from coordinate 9,192,728 downwards.
ACCACGCAGTCAAGAGCAGGGACACCTTTCACTAGACCTAAAGCCTCATCCAACCTGATGTGAACACTTCCAGGGATGGGATTGCCACAGCTTCACTGGGCAGCTTTTGCCACTACCTCTTTATTGCCCTCCCAATAAAGAATTTCTTCCTTATAGCCAATCTAAACCTATCCTCCTCAAGCTTAAAACCATTATCCCTTTTACTGTCACTCCATACCAGCATCAAAGGACCCTCTCCAGCTCTCCTTCAGCCCCTTTATGTACTGGAATGTGGTATAAGGCCTCTTTGGAGCCTTTTTTTTGTCCAGGCTGAGCAGCTTCAACTCTCTTAACCTGTCTATATATAATAGACTCCAGTGGTTAAGCTAGGGTCTCACAGGAAACTAGTTGCATGCAGTGTCTCAGATACAGGGACAATATTCTCACCCACCTATAAACAGCAATTAAAATGCCCAGACACGTGAAGAAATGTTTTTTTCTTAATCCTATTAAAATTCATCCATTACTAGAAACACATTCTGTTAAATGCATGGTTTGCCCTTAGAGTTATGCTATTGCATTTTACCTGAAATACTTAATTGTTTCCCAAGAATAGCAAATGGTTAACAGATCTCCATACAGAATCTGTGGAATGGTTCCTGTAAATTTCACTGCAGTTCATTGCTTTCATTTACACCAAGAGAAAAACTGACTTCGAGGGAAAAAAAAAAAAAAGGAAAAAAAGAAAGGGAAAATACAAAATACATGCACAGGAGAAGGAGATAAGCTTTATACATCCTAAAAGGCAAATGTGGAACTAGGGCTACAAAGAAGAAGCTGTCTGCTGCAAGAGAGTGCAAAGTACCTCAGAGGTGTCAAAATACATGGGTAGAGAGATAGAGCTTCCTCAGGTTAATGGTCTGATAATATCACTGCTGAGACCTGGAAAGTCATTGCCTCAACATCCATTTCTGGCAATGTTGATATAAACTCCACAGGGGTGGGGCTAGGGGCAAATTCTGGGGCTTCGCCTGCCAGGCTGATGAAAGAAGGAAAATCTATTTCAGTGCTTAAAAGACAGAGTGGCTTTTGGTGTAGAAGGTCAGACAGATACATGGGTAAGTTGCTGTATAGGAGTAATCTCAAAAAGGACTACTGAAATGAAAACCAGATAAGGGCCTGGAACAAGATCCTACAGTCTATTAATGCCCTGGGATAGTGTAAGAGAGACACATGGGAACTCAGACATAAGGAAAGTGTGTGTGTGTGGGGGTTTGCAGTGTTGACAACAAATATGTTTGTTCTATGGTAGGTAAAAACCCCTCGGAACAAAAAGCTCTTGCAGACTGATATGGGAAGAAAAGCCTGTTTGTGGTGAATACAATGGGGAATTTGTTCACGTCGATGCAGACAAACCCATCACTTGAAAGCTGAAGTCGTTGTTTTGACCCTGTTCACTCCATGTTATTGAGTCAACCCAACTGGGCATTTAATCCCCTCAAGACTAAGGAAATCCATCTCTCTCCCCTCTTGTGAAAAAAGGAAAACTGACTGCTCTGGGTGTGTTTCCAGCAGACTTAGCCCCAGCAGGTGCTGGATGTGTGCAGCATTCTGCTCATGGCTGACTGCATTTTGCAAGTGCTGCTATCAGAGTGAATGAGAAAGCTGCTCCACACATAGTTGTCCACCAGTGTTTTCTTCATTTCAGACAAATCTGTAGATAGAAATGGAATTTAAAAGTTCTTCTCTGACATAATTTAGGATGTAGCCATTTCTAAAGAGCCTTCTGGTACAAAAAGCCTTTCAGATCATAGGGCACAATGAAGCACCAAGACCGTGAAGAAAAATTAATCAGAAATTACCATCTTGAGAAGGAAGAAAAATGAGCACTCTATTCTGATTCTCAGTAAACAAGGATGGGCTTTTAATCTGGTGAGAACCCAAACCAGCACAGAGATCAACAGCAAAAGCATGAGAAATATCTGGCTAAAATCACTCCTTGGGCTGACAATTATATGCAGGATGTAGTTTGCTGTTGGAGCTGGGCTTTTCTGGCTTACAAGGACAGGAAAGACATTCTGGATTGAGACAATGTTCTAGGACAAATATACAAAGTCCTATTTCAGTTTTACTACCAGCATAACATGGGCTCCCTTTGATATTATATGAGCATTCCCAGTGCTCTATCTCTGAGAACACAGGAAATGAGTTTGGAGTTAAATAATTCTCTGGGTTAAATAACATAGGCTTCTAGAAGGAAAGGTCAGCTTGCAGGAGTTATTTTAAAATTAATAAAACAGTACAGGTATTCAAAAAGTGGCAGAAGCAATAACCCTATCCAGGCACCTTATATTTTTTTAAACATTGCAGCAAAGGAATTAATGAATTTCAATGATGGAAAGGACCTGATCTCCCAATAACAACCTGGATATCCTACCACAGTATCCAGCAAATCTAGTTCTAAATCTGATAGTACTCTACATCCAAGACCTTTGCACATTGCACCTAGTCCACAGGTCACATTCAAACCCCGTTAGATAACACCATGTCCAAAATGTCCTTCCAGTCTGGTCTGTTAAAATTGTCCCCTGTAACAATAAGGTGCTAAACATTTCATCAAATATTTCCGGAAGATCAGATCAGCCAGAACCTTGCTTTACCTTGCTTTTTCCTCTTTTTTGAATGATGTCAGGTGGACATTGCAACAAGTCAATCAGGAGTAACTACATTAAATATTTATTATCTTATGGCCATCATCCTTAATGAACAATCCAGAAGAAGATGGAGGTCAAAGACAGGATGAAAAGTAAGTGATACTGGTTTCAGGGCAGCAGGGAACAGAAGTCCAGGCAAGCAGGAAGTTAGAACACAGGTATGTGGTTTTATGGGTGTATGGGTGATGGGCTCAGAATGGAAAATTAAGTACGTCGTGTAGCTATGAAAGAGCAGGGGACCAGAAGAATAAACTTCCAGAAAAAGACAGCTGCTGAAAGAAGTCATCTCAGAAGGTGTACTAGTGGCAACACTTGGGAAACAAAAAGTGGTAATAGATCTTCTGAATTTACATGGTGGCAAAATGAGAGACAGGTTGGAATAAGAGTGACGAGGAGAGAGGAAGAAAACAGAGACCTTGAAGACAGAAAGATGTGGGAATAAATCTTAAGCAAATGTGCAAACAGTAATGGATAATGATAGCATTCAGATGTTATGTAAGAGCTTTTGTGTTTGCTGAGGGAACAACAAACTTCAGACTCAGTAAGAGAAGATGGGCGGGTTTATGACAGGAACGTTTGTGTACAAAGTAACAGCAGGCTTTTTCAGCACAGGCTAGATTTACATCCTGTACAAAGATATCACAAAACAACAGAATGGTTGGCATTGAAGGGATCTCAAAGATCATTACATTCTAGCCCCCTGCAATGGGCAAGGACACCTTCCTCTAGACCAGGTTGCTCAGACCAACCTGACCTTGAACACTTCCAGGGACAGGGTAGTCACAACTTCCGTGGGAAACCTGTGCCAGTGCTCACCACCCTCATAGTGAAGAATTTCTTCTTAATACCTGATTTGAACCCACCATCTTCCTGTTTAAAGCCATTATTTCTTATCCTATCAGTACAAAATTTACCTCAAAATAATGCCTGCCGAGGAATACCAAACAATAATGTAATTTAGGTTGTGAAAATTCTGCAAGAAACAAGTCCAGGGACAAGAGCAGCCTCTGTTTACATCAGGGCTAGCACTCTTCTCACAAGTCCTGAGGAAGGACCAGAGCTCCGAAGATGCTTTCTGAGGTAGAGAACATCAAGGACACAGCATTATCCATTCTTGTCTTATTGCCCAGAAACACACTCATCTTTCATAATCAGCAAGACAGCAGCAAAACTGTCTGGCATAGCACCATGTTTTCATTTTTCTTCATTTAATTATGCTCTGTCCCATGGCACGGATCAACAAGCAAACAACAACATGCAAAAAAGAAACCAAGAGCTTGTCAGCAGGTCTGACTGGGGAGATTTACTTCTTGAGAGCTGGGAACAGAGCCAGATCCACCTAATGGTGGGACTTGCTAAGAGACCTGGAGGCGTTGCTGAGTTTTTTAAATAATTCTGACAGAGGGGTCCAGAAAATCTGAAAGAAATAATCTTTCAATTTCACATTACTGGAGAAACTGATTCAAATCTGAGCCGGCATTGCACAACCTCCACTAGAGCTTCCACAGCCACAAATTTACAAAAACAGAGCAAGGCCAGGTTTCATATTTATCCAATTTGGCAAAGGAATTCTGCGGCTTAACTGAAATGGCTTTTCTTACACACCACTTCTTAATTCTCACTCATTCCTGCCCTCCATCCCTCCGAGAATCTCTTCTCCCGCCCCTCTAAGTCAGACTGTTTCCTTGAACAGCTCAACGTTTCAATCCAATCTTGGTCTGATTCCCCAAAAGGTGCAGAGATCCCTTTTCCCTCTCTCCCTGGCTCGTACCATCTCTACAGCAGAGACTGAACCTGCTCTCCTGTGTGCGAGCTCTTGGCGCTTGCTTGGCCATTTTCTTACTTAGGCACAGACTCCTCATGCTGTAAAGAACTGCTGAAGAGTGACTTGTTTCACCATTGCCTTTCTCCTTCGATAAGATTTGGAAAGATAATTGGCAGTGGTGGTGCATAAAGAGTGTGGGGTGAGTCGTCTCTGTGGTGTCACCATTGTCATGGAAGGGGAGCAGCAGTGAATTGTCATTTTGATCACCAATGTTTGACCTCGTTTGTGTCTAGTCACTCTAGCTATTCAAATCCGTTCTCCCCCACCCTCACCCTGTGTTCACACCTTAGGACGCATACCCAGATCGAGAAACACACACATCTGCAAGATGCAGGGAAAAAATTGTGCTCTGTGGTTAAACTGATACATTTGGCAAGACAGCAGGAAAAAGAGAGAATGGTGTGTCCTCATCATGGATTTCTCCAAAAGCCATGGTAATCCTCCAGCAAAACCCTGTGACAACAGATGTGACCCTGCCACCTCCAGTAAGATTCCAGGGTCTGGACCACAGTGCCAATCCCATTTGCAAGAGGAAATGGAGACAACATAGTTCATGGATGCATCATCCTGAGATAAGAAACCATAAGACCACAGCTGAGTGGCCTACCCTGCCCTGCCTGTTGCACTTGTCCTTCACGAATGTCAGTGACCTTAGAAAGGTTTTAAGTATGGTTAACACCATATAAACTATTGATCAGCTGATTCATGCTGAAATAAGTGACTTCATCAAGATCATGCGGCAGTGGCAAAACCCTGGAATAGACAACACCATGAAGAAAAGCCTTCCACTCAGAAATGGCCTTGTTGATATCAAGAACTGCATATTTGTGCAATCCTGTTGCTCACAACATGCCTGTGAGACACAGGGATGCTTGGAGGTCCTCCTGCTCATCCCACAACACATATTGTGTTATCTAAAGACATGGGATACAATGCAATTGGCCCCCATGTTTATTTCTCTAGACTTGGATGGGGCATTAATTCCTCAGGCTGAGAATGTGGAGAATGGGGAATGAGGAAGATGTGCCCACCTCACTGAAGAATCACAAGTAAGAAGAAAGCAAATTGGAAGTTCTGAAAAAGCACAAATGTGCTGCTTTTATCTAACATAGCAAAACCCATCTACTGCTCTCCAGTTTTATCCAACTGCCTACTGACTCTGTGTCTGTGGCTGGTGTTATTCTTTCTGTGAAGATTTTTGTCCCATCTGCCATTCAGACTAGATTCTTATATTTTACTCATTTTAGATCTAAACCCAAAATTTGCCCAGAAACTTCATCGGAACCTGAAGTATAATGATCACCTTCCTTTGCAATATTTTATGTCCCTGTCAAGATAAACCATAGACAGGTTTTTATGCATATTTTCATGTTGCTTAGTATTATGGCCTGTGTACAGTGACAAACAAAATCACTTGCCTAATTTTAGTACTGCTCAAAAGTTATGATCAGCTGATAACTTCTAGATTTATGTATTGTAAGGCAGGGCACTCTCATGTGTACAAGTCTCAATTTTAACAAAAAAATATTTTTTTCATGCAACAAGTCCTTGCTATCCATCAGGGTGTACTTCAGGATCTGCCAGTGTATTTAGACATACTCTGTTGTTTGGCACAGTAGGGGATGAAAACACTATTTCAGGATTGCTGACACTTTGTCAATGTAAGTGATTTCAAAAGGTAGCTTTGTTCTATATTTTTGATAGACTAAAGATGAATTTTTAAAAAAATGAACAGCAAGAGACACATGGTGAATGGGAGGTTGATAACTGTGAAAAAAGCAGCATCAGCAAGTAACTGGGTCCCAAATTTTCTAGGGACTTCTGCTATGAAATCTGGCTTCTTGCCTCTTCCCTTCAACTATTCTTTTAAACAGTGATAAAATTGTGCTACTAACTCCTGACATGAGGAATATAGAAGCTCTGTCCAGACGAGATGGCAGTGCTGCAACAAATATGTCTGGTGCTCTTGTGAAGGAGTAGCCTAGCAGAAAACTTTCATGCGATTTTTCCCTGCTAGAAAAACACAGCAAAGATGACTCCATCTATTTTGCAACTTTGTCATGGCAAGACATGATTCTCTGAAAATTCCCAAGAAAACAATGGTCGGTTTAACAAAGGATTTGTATAAGAACAGGGGTGCTGCGAGAAATACACAGGAGTTAAGGCCTTGGTTCACATGGAATGAGTAAGGAACAGAAGGTGAAGAAAGAAGTTGTGTACCTGTCCTATGTAATTTTTGGTTCTTCTAATGGAGACTTTTTCATGTCATAAATAAGCAATAGTTTGTGTTGGTTGGGACATTAAAACTCATCTTGTTTCAATGCTCCCAACCACAGGCAGGGATACCACCTATTAGATCAGGTGCCCTAGAACCCCATCCAACCTGGCCTTGAACACATCCAGGGATGGGGCATCCACACCTTCTCTGGGCCAGTATCTCACCACCCTCACAGTAAATAATTTCTTCCTAATCCTTATTCTAAACCTGCCCTCTTTCAGGTTAAAGCCATTCCCCCTTCCTATCCCTACATGCCCTGGTCAAAAGTCCTTCTCTAACTCTTATGTAACATCTTTAGGCACTGGAAGGCTCTCTAAGGTCTCCCTGGAGCCTTCTCTTTTACAGGCTACACTGTCCTGAATCTTTCAATCTGTCTTCCAACCCTCTGATCATCTTTGTGGCCTCCTCCGAACCTGCTCTAACAGCTCCATGTTCTTGTGCTGAGGGCTCCAGACCTGGACATGTACTCCAGGTGAAAGTACAATATTCATCACAGCTGACCTGTTTGCATGTTAGATTTGGCAGTTACAGCTGACCTAAGTTCTCCCTGTATTGTCACTTAGTAGTAGAATTTCTTATTCTGTCTTCAGATTTTTCATGTAACGAGGCAGGAATCTTTCCAGACAGGTGCTGAATTTCACTCATAGGATGAAGATGCTACAGAGGTACATCATGCATTTACAGCCAGCAGCATCTGTAAAACAGGTTCCAGATAGGGTTGTGCAGGCGTGAGATTAGTCATCATAATCAGGGTATGATCAGTCATTTCTCCATCCCACTTAACTTTATCCAGCTGATGGCTCCATGGGTTGTCATTTTAAAAACAAGTAGAAGACCCTCAGCAATCCAGCCCTTTTTGCCCTTCTATCCAGGGGTATCTAGAAAAATCTACTGACCTCCAGAGAACAATTCAGACCTAATACTCTGATATTAAACTGGCAGGTGTGTATTAAAAGCCCTCATTTATTCTGAGGTGAATGGGAGGTCAAGTAAGGTCAAATTATGCCTGCTTGACTTATGTCAAAAAGTTATTCTGTTAATTTTTTTGGTTGATCCCGACTCTTTTCCTGAAAATGACAGCACTATTATTAATGCTAATTATCCTGGGCCAAGTAATGGGATCATTGCGGAAGGAACAGCTTTGATGTGTGCAAGTAACAGCTAATATGTGGTGTAATAGTGCTCTGATACTATTAAATAAAAATATATTTCCAGTGATTAAATACAGGAACTGGAACTTCAGTCCCATTAAGGTAGTGGCAGAACTCCCAGTAGCTAGAATGGGATGAGCATGTTCATTTTTTAAAAAATCCACTAATTTCACCATTTTTTACGTTTGAGTAAGCCAAAGGAATTGTCAGTGTGCCACAGCCAAAGACCTTATTTATTCTTTTATACTTTTTTTTTTGTCTTCTCTGTCTTCAGTTTTAAGAATCAGATCTCTGTCTTTCTCATTCTGTCTTACCATCACTGAGCCATGCTGCTCAACAGACATGTACCATGTTACTTAAGCAAAACAAACTTTGCCTCAGATTCTTAGAGTGAGTCAGAAATTGCACCTGCATCTTTAATGTTATACTATTTTAAATATAATAAATAAATTAAGCTAGCATTGGCCCAGAATAGGAGCATGCACTCATGTTTTTACACCCATTTAGATCTCTTAATCTTAACCTCAACAATTTAAAGACAGATGCCTTGTCTTTCCAACCAATCTTTTTTTTCAAGATATGTAGTTCAAAGATATATATTTGAGATTCAAAATATCCACCCTTGTGACTGGAATGAAGGGACTAATTGGAAAAAAATTGATGGGTAAAAACTCCACAGGTCCCTTTCTAGTCAAGCTATTCTACGACTATAAAATATTTGGAAATCCCAACTGAATGTCTTCTGCACTAGTTCAGGTCAATGCCCTTCTGGATGCACAAGGTGTGTAATTCAGCTGGGATGCCCCTAACATTCCTTATGTACTTTGGACAACCCACATGTTAACAGTAAGTCTAATGCATGCAGTAGATACTAGACTTACTCAACAAATCTACACATCAGCACAGGTGTGCTAGATCTCAGGGTTCCCAAATACTTCAGTCCTATAACACATTGATTTCCTGTAGCATAGAATCATAGAATATTTTGTTTGGAAGGGGTTTTAGAGACTATATATCTCGTTGCCTGTGGGGATGGACACCTTCCTGGCCTTGAACACTTCCAGGGATGGGGCAGCCACAACTTCTTTGGGCAACCTGTGCCTGTGCCTCACCACCCTCACAGGGAAGAATTTTTCCTAATATTAAATGTCATCCTGCCCTCTTGTCAGTTTGAAGTCTTTCCCCTTCATGCTGTCACTTCATGCCCTTGTTCAGAAGTCCCTCTCCAGCTCTCTTACAGCCCCTTTAAGTACTGGATGATAATTCAGGTCTTCCTGGAGCCTTCTCTTCTTCAGGCTGAACAAGCCTACTCTCTCAACCTGTTTTCGTATCCACCAGGTGTGACCAGTAAGTCTGAAATGCATAAAGTGGGTTGAGTTTCCATGTGTGCAGGCCTAACTAAGCCTGAACAGACTAAAAATATCCCAGAGCAAACTTTCACATTAGTCAGCAGAGCTCTGAACACAGCCACATCTTTTTCTCTGTCTATATAAAGCTTGCCTGAGATTTTCTGTTGCATAGTGCATAAATAATGTTGTGCTTCTATTCCCTGTTTGCATTGATCCACACTGGCCTTTACAACTTCATCTTGGGTGACCCTGCTGTCAGAGGTAAGACCTGTCTGTAAAAGAGCTGAAGATCCATAGTGTAAAGCAAAGTTTACTGTGTTCTGACTGTCACTGTGATCGGCCCGAGTGCCCTTGGTGAATTGATCCTAGCTCAGGTAGGGTTTTCTTACCTGAGTGGTCCCAACAGAACTGGAATCACTTCACAGAGAGTTCTTTTAATCTTCTTTCCTACATAAATTCTTCCAAATCTTTTATATTTCCTGAAATGATATAATTTTATTAAAAAAAAAAAAAAAAAAAAAAAAAGAAAGGGTATTTCATCTAGTATATCTTAATTGCCATAACATTTAAAGAAGATACATGAATCCCTTAATGCAAAAGGCTAATGAATAATTTTTAATCATACAAAAATGTCATGTCCTATGGTGGTAAGCAGCCTAAAAAACCCGGGAGAAGTTGGTAGGCATATGCTGGCTTGCTCTTTCTGTAGCATGAAAAAAATGTATGAGCTTGCTGCTGGCTCCTGACTGCACATGCCAGTCTTAACTTTGGAGAAGTAATCACTTTCTCCTCAACTCATTCCTCTCTCTTTGTCCTTTGATTGCAGATTCCAGATGGGTTTGGTAGCCAGTAATTACTTTTATAACTAGAACTCACTTGCAACGCATCAGGTTAATGTTAATGGCATTCTGTACAGACACTCATAATCTTCTCTAATTTCTCTCCCATGCCAATGTAATTGTATTTCCTTAATACTAACCAACAGTGATCTCTTATCTTCTTTTCTTTTTTTTTTTTTGACACCGTGTGTGTGGGAAGGAACAATTTACATTTTTCCTGGCTCCTCACTCTCCTTCACTATGTTTATTAAATCTGTATCTGTTACTTTTATGTCTTAGTGTCAATGGATTTTTCTTCTAATTACAGCAATCTGATTTCAGTTTATTTAAATGCTGATTTATGTTTATACTATCCGCTGGTATCAATTTCATTCCAACTAGATCCCAGTGAAACTTAATTACTTGTAGTCTTGTCATTCCAAACGAATGCTAATTAAAACAGTTTTATTACTGGAAGATATTAAAGATTAACCCCTACACAGTTCTATAGGAAAGAAAGTAAAGTGAGGATAAGGAAATAGGAGGTTTGCAAAACCAGAGAAAAGAGTCCATAGGAACGTCCACTACATCTGTTTTGCTTGATCACACAATGTGCTATAGTTGCCTAAGATTCACAGCCTGGTTGTATTGTCTGGTCTGGTGATCTCTTCTGGTGCTCACACCTGTTGTTTCCATTTCCTCTTCTTTTACTTTGTCTGGGTGCAAGAGTTGCAGAAGACGAAGGTGCACACCTACTGGTGGCCAGCCTCTCCTCTCTTCATGTCCCCATGTCCCTCTTCTTCCCCCTCTGCCACTTCTCCCCACACCTCCTCTCAGCTGTATCTCACCTTTTCTCTCTTCTCCTCTTCATCACACATCCCACTCTTTGCCATTCTCTCAAATCACACACTTGTTCACATTTAAGAAAAACAGTATTTTAATCCAATCATCCTCCCTGTATGCTTAGCATGGATGGAGATCTCCGTCAGTGCATTGTTCACTGCTGTCCTGTTGTGTGCAGCAGAAGATGAAGCCAAAGGACTGATCAGCCACAGATTTTAATAGCTGAGATCAATCCAGATCAAACCAGAGGTCAATCCTCATGAAGGTGTGTTGGGGTGAGTTTGAGTCAGATGTTAGGAAAAGGCTCTTAACCCTGAGAGTAGCTGGGCACTGGAACAGGCTCCCCAGGGAAGCGGTCACAGCACCAAGCCTGGAGTTCAAGAGTTCAAGAAGGAATTGGACAACTCTCTCAAGCACATGATTTGCTTCTTGGGGCTGTCCTGTGCAGGGCCAGGACTTGGACTTAATGATCCTTGTGGGTCTTTTCCAGGATATTCTATGAGGGTTTTTTTTTCTTATGTGGATTTGAGACATCATGTACTAGCAGGAACAGAATATATTGCTGCAATAGAATATATTCAAGCAAACTAGAGGAGCTAGTAGGCTGGTAAAGCACCAGCTGAGTGCAAGTATCTCCTGTGCGGTGCTTGTAAACTTTACCCGCCTCTTCAATGCTTCCCATAAATCCCCCTGACTATAGCTTCCCAAAATCCCTCCCCATCTCAGACACAGCTTTATTTACCTCCACCTTATTCCTAAGTTCACATTTGCAGAAGTGGTAATAAACTAACTCAGTTATTTTAAGAAAATCCCCAAGTCCTTATTCTTTAATACTAAAATAACTGCACATATATCTTTACAGGCTTAGATATGCATATGTATGCAAATGGCCACAGTATTGTATTCAGGTGTTTGGCTTTCCAGCATAGTTTTTTGGTTGGTTGCCAGGTAACTGGAAGACTTCTGATACACATGTGCAGAAGACATAGTTAATTGTTTTTCATGTGCACCCAAATTAGGAGCCCACGAAGGCTACAGTTATTTCTGCTGATGAGAAAGTGACATCTGTGGGAACACAGAAAGCTACAGAGTGTGTCTGTCTGGGGCTAATTGATTTATAAAACTTGCCGACAGACAGATGTGAACAAACACTTCTGACAAACAACATGATTATAAATTAGCTTCTTCTTTTTATAGGAGGTAGGCTAAAAACACACAGCAAGGATAAGTAATGGGTGCAGGAGACACATTATTTATTTTCTGCATCCAGTGAAGCACAGTGATTGTACTCTTGTTCTGTGGGCTGGTTTCCTGTTGGAGTCTGGGAGTAGGGGAAAAAGAGCTGAAGAATGAGGATGATCTCTACAAAATGGGAAGCATATTGCAGTATCCCAGAAAAAGATGTGAATATGATCTCTCTGAGCTCTCTGTCTGAATTTGTGGGTTTTAGCTGAACTGTATAGGTCTGATAGTTATTAAGGAATTTCTGTGCTGTTTAGCTTAATGAAATTCACTCCTACACAGACCAAGCAACTTAATTTCAGGACTTGTGCTTTAGAGGAGAAGGGAGTATGAACTTCATTACATTGTTTTGATAAGTAAATATAGTTGTGCAAGTCCTTGAATTGACTTTTAAGTCAATGAACAACACAACTGTTTCCCCAGGAGAAGAAAGGAGGGCGCGAAGGGACGGGTGAGCCTATCAGGCAACTGAGGTCCTCTGTGTTATGTGAATGCTTAGGCTGCCCTCTGAAATAACTAAGTTCTTCCTCAGTGTCCCAGAAGAAGATTACAGGGAAAAAAAATAGAAAAAAAAATCCCACCTCTTCATACCTACGTGAAAGAAAAAGAGTTCTATGTACTATTGTCTAGATGAGAATGTCACTTTATTTTCCCATATATAAATAGGAGGCAATAAGAAGTAGAATTGGAATTGATTTGGATCAAAGTAGTTGAAATGAAATTTTAAAAGATATTAAATGTGAAAACAGATCACAGAAATTCACAGCAAAGATTACATTATCTATAGTCATTGGTAAAACTAGGGGAGAAATTTAAAATAAAGGTAATTAGGAATTTTCTTATCATCCCTCAAGCTCCTAACATCCCTATCTGCCCCTATCTGAGTTCTACCACTCCCATTACCAAGTATGAAGCAGCAGCAACAGGGACCAGTAGAGAGGAGCATGCTGTGCATGCCTGTATTTTATACAGAGGGAAAGCTTGCCATCCATCATCACAGTTCCAGAGGGAGAGGTAATCCTGAATCTTTCCTCTACAGTGCTTTCCACCACAACACAAAGAAATCTCAGTGAGAGAGAGAGCGCACACGTGCTAAGTGCACCAGCACAAGGGTAGAAATGGAAAAAAAGAACTCAGGAAAGTCATTACTTATCAGTCTTCAGATTTACAGCCTTCAAGGTCTGGGAGGGTGTGAGCTCAGCACAGGCAGCAGCAGCAGCAGACACTGCTGCTCCTCAGCTAAGGCATGACCTTCCCTGACAGCCCAGCCCTGGGTATGCAGATGATGGGAAAAGGGCAGGGAAAGTTCTTGGGGTGCTGCCCTTGTACAGCTACCTTCTACAATTCAGAGCAGCAACACTCATCACTGGATCTGTGAAGGGCAGTGAGCAGCCAGCAGCAATTCTGGCAGCCAGGGAGGGATTTTTCAGGGCTAGAGCTGAGTGCAATCAAGGAGAAGTAGGCAAAGCAATCCCCAGACTCGTGGCTTCTGGGACAGATAGATATGGAGGCAGAACCTTGAAGGCAGAGGCTTGCTGGATTTCATGGGGGTTCATGGTGTTTACCCTGCTGAAGGTCTGTGGTGCAGTGAGGTTTAGCACTGAGGCTCCTCTTGTCCTCATTGGCATCCAGCAGAAATAGAGGAAGATGAAATACAAGTAAATTGAGGTTCCAAAGCTCATGCAGACACTCCAATCTAGGCTGAAATCTTGGCAGACAGGACATGCCAGTGGGACACAGGACTTTGAGTATTCCTGGGAAGATGATGTTAATTATTCCTGTTATTAAGAGCAGCAGGAAATGAGTCTTTGAGAGCAGCTTGTCTCACACACAGGCATACACACACACCCAGGCACAAGCCAAGGCAGGCTTTAGGAGAAAAGGTTGTTGCTGAGTGAAAAGGAAACTAAGTCAATATTATCTTTTAATAACAAATCCAAAAGGAGGCAAGCTGTCCCAAAGAATGAGCCAAAAGAAAACATGATTCACAGGAATATGACAGATCAAGGGGCGTCAGTTGAACAAATTAGCATGTGCAAATATTTGGGCTGATGAGCTAGATGTAGATTTAAATTGTAGAGACCACATTAGCAACTGACATCCCAAACTGGAGTTGTATAAAAAAAATAACCTTTCCCAACCCAGCAATTGTTTCTCCTGCCTTGTTTTCTTTCACTTAGTAGAAAACATTTTTCCTTCATGCTGTGAGAAACAACCATTTTTTTTCATCCCTGTGCTTGCTCTCACTTTTCTGATGATTGCTCTGAGTTTAATAAGCTGCTGTCAGACATGTGCAGTTAAAGCTTGGGGTTGTGTTTCTTTTTCTCTTGTTCTTGCACAACACAATTCCAGTGGTGTCGCTTTTACAAGGCGTGATGCGACTCCTCACAGGAATAGTGCAAGACAAAACCAAGGTGTTTATGGAGCACTGAAGCATTCCTCCCCTGCTGTGGGACACATGTGCAGGAAGAAGATCTCCTGTAGTCCCTCTTCATCTTAAACCCATCTGAGTTTTTCCAAAGTGCTCTCTAAATAAACAGGGCAGGAAGAATTATGTTTTATGTGCTTGAAAAATGCATAAGTTGCCTTATTCTTTCCCTATAGAATCATAAGAAGACTTGGCTTGGAAGGTACCTTAAAGATCATTCAGTTCCAACTCCCTATGGCCCTGCTGTTGGTACAAATGCCACCTACTAGATCAGATTGTCCCATCCAATGTGCCTTGAATATTTCATATGTTTTCATTTTTCTGTGCTTTTGTGTGTATAATAGAATTAATGCTAGGATCATCTGAATGGGAGGCAAATTTTGCACCCAAAGAGAAAAGGAGAGACTGAGAGAAACTAATTCTGCTTTGATTTGTTTCTTGATCCCAAGAAGAGAGCAGATGAAGTGCAATCCATGTTCTTATATGGTCACCTTGGTCTTTCTTTTTACTGCCACAAAAGCAAGGAAAAAAGTAATGCAGGAAATTCCTGTGCCCCAGTGTATGGCTAACTCACAATTTCAGGAGTGAATTACTCTGCTAATGTCTAAGTGTCTGCTACATGCCAGTTTGAGCAAGGCAGCAAGGCTCTTGCTTTGTACTTATTATCCTTATCTCAATTGCTAGTCACAGTCTGAAGGCTGGCTTCCCTGCCATTTTATACTGATCACAATGCTAGACTGAGGAAAAGCTTATGACCATATGGTAGCATTTGGCTGCTCACCCATTCTCAGGATTTCACCCAGTTCTCATTGACTTTAAATGGCATCTGGATGACTAATTGCCACAGGCATCTCTCAAAGCTTCAGCTACAGTACCCCAAAGTATGCAGGCTACTTTAAAATCTAACCACACAAAACAACAGGTTCTGCCTCCAGGTCCTCATATCTACAGTTAGATGTTTGTCCTAAAGTGGTAAATATAAGTCAAGCAAGGCAGAGTGGTTATGGCAAGTCTCAGGCCACAATGTGTAGCTGGAAGTTTTAGGAAGAGCTGGGCTAGTCCAATGAACATTATCATCCCCCTTGCAGTGACCATCACCAGAGGTAGCAGGAAAGGTGCTGAGCAGCCTTTGCCTTGAGGTGCAGGGTTTATTTCATGCTCTGCCACTGATGTACAGTAGAGCCTCTGCCAGGTCATTTAACCCCTGTGCCATTTTTCTCTATCAAGTCACAAAGTGTTGAGAACAGGAAACGTCTTCATTATCCATGCACAAAGAAGTTTGTCTTGGAGAGAATTCGTTGGCTGGAATCTGACCTGGAAAAACTCTAGGAGAAATAATAGCAGCAAGTATTTCTGTGTCCTGAAAAGAATTGTGTGGACCCATCTGCACTGTGTGAGCTGACGTTACCTGCTTAACTGACCTGAAAGTGGCTGCACTTGGTTTTGTCAAGCTTTTTTCCTTCACAGCCCCCCAGTTTCTGCAGGGCAAAGGAAATCCTTTTGAACAAGATGATTCAGGACAAAGGAAAACAGCATGTTGCATTAACAACTGTGGGAGGCAGGAAAAAATAAAAAAGAAACCTCCTCTATCCTAAACAACAGTAAGACCATTGCAGAGGTCAGAATGGCCAGGGCTGTAAAAAGCTTCTAAAAATGTATGTGCTGCTGTTGAATTGCTTTGCCCTTGTCTCCAGAGCTTCTCAGGGAATCGTATTCAACTTTTATGAAGACTAGCCCAATGAAGATTTGGTCTGCAGAATTTCTGGCTGTAGTCTGAAATGCTGCTCAGGATGTCTTTAAAGATTTAAAAGGAATTTAGGTTTAGCATTGTTTGCGTGTGATTATTGTTGGGTTTTTTTCCAAACCACAGAATTTCTGAGAGGTTTTATACCTTTTCTATTTTCTCTCTTCAAAAATTACGGATAGGCTCATCACCTAATTATTTTGTTTCCATCTTGCAAACAAGATCTGGGGAATAAGGTAGCAAAGAACATATTTCTGCTTGTATGTTACAACATGCCTACACTGAAAGAAATTATATGTAACAAAATTTTATTTCTGCTTTCTGTAACAGGGCCCCCTGTGAAATGTGAAATAGAAAAGAGGAGATGCTGTTAGACACAGTCTGTTCTCTGTAGTTCAGGGGCTCTGAAGGGCTGCTAAATGGAAAATTTCTGTTTCAAGAAATCATTATTGACATATTTAGTAATATTAATAAATTATTCAAATAGAAAAAGAACAAAAGTTCCCATGAAAATATACACAGATGTTATTTAAG
Source organism: Petroica traversi (assembly GCA_025920805.1). Classification (NCBI taxonomy): domain Eukaryota; kingdom Metazoa; phylum Chordata; class Aves; order Passeriformes; family Petroicidae; genus Petroica; species Petroica traversi. The sequence continues at coordinate 9,175,823 of JAHLSL010000080.1, read as the reverse complement.
CAGTCCCTGCCTGGAATATAAGAAAGCCAGGTTTCTCACTTCTAGAAATCTGAAAAATAAGTTGACTATGAAACATACACGAAAAAAGTTCACTAATTGTTTTTTAATTTAGTTCATCTTTATTTTCCAAGTTCACTCAAAACTAAAGAAAGTAAATGTTTAAACTGGCATTTTTACCATTAAGTTTTAAAAATTCTTGCCGGCAGTGTAATTTTAGTTGGCTGTACTCCTTCAAAAACAGCTGGAGTAATGGCCTATCTGCATATATGTTCAAAATATAATGTATAACATGCAATATACCATATACGGCATGTTATATACATCATATATAATATAAATAAATAATAAATAAAATATTAAATAAAATAACCCTCTGCAATCGTTCCCACCTTCATTTCATAGTCTGGAAGCCATCTCATGAGCTTGAAAGAACTTCTGTGGAGACCATGGATTGAAGTAGAGATATATTCTTAAGGTAAATACTGCTGCTTTTTAGACACATGCTGACTGGATTGTCTAAGGAGATTGATGGTAATACCCTGTGGTTATCAGTGCAAAACTGGGAATACTCTGAATAAAAAAAAAATTCTTCCCACAATCAAATGCTAAATAAACCATTACCATAGCCAAAGTTATAGTTTCTACTATGGCACACTATATATATCAAGAAAAGTGGGGGATATAAACAAAACACCCCTCATTAGACATGCAGCTTGAGGAGGGGAGGGATGTAAGCACCACCACCCGTTTCCTGAGATTTGCAAAACCAGAAAACGCATGAGTGACACAAATCAAGAAAATTCTATAAGCACTTTAGAGTATATTTGATTTTTTGTTTTTCTTTAGTAAATATTCTCCCTTAAATGTCTGATTTCTGAAAGGAAAATTTCCTGAGATTTGTAAAACCAGAAAATGCATGAGTGACACCAATCAAAGGAAGTCTATGAAGCCTTTAGGGTCTATTTAGTATTTTCTTTTTCTTTAGTAAATATTCTCTCTTAAACGTCTGACTTCCAAAAGGAAAGTGCAAATGGTGGTGTTTGCCCTTGCTGCTTTAAACTTGCATACAAAAAAGTGCCTGAGTCCTGATTTGGCAAGAAAGAAATGGTCACCCTGATTTCAAAGGAAATCTCTTGATATTGGAGCATCTTTAAGGTCTTAGAGACATCCATGGGATTCCATCACACATTTAATCAGGTACCTATGCGTTATTTCTGAAGTGTGCCCAACAGTACAATTGGCAAGCTTTCAAAAGCCCCCTGCCCTTACATACCTCAAACTGTGTTTTCCCATTATCTCACTATTTTTTTTCTTGACATTTTAGCAGTGATCTTTGTGTGTTAGTGCTGATTTTGAGCAGGATGAGAGATCACTCACTTTGGAGATACTATGAGTTTGCAATGCCCAGCTGGGCTCAGGATTTCTGCTCTTCCAGTTTTCCCTGTATACAGAGGACATGGAGGCTTGTGTGGAGCCTCCCCTCTGAAGCCTTCCACAAACATCTCCACCTCCACGGAACTCAAATCCACACAACAGCCAACCACCTTTGCCTTTCCTTTATATAAAGTTTATAGAATGTAATGGATTTCAGAATAAATGGTGTTCCTGTAGCTTTTCCTCTAACAATTTCTTTTTGCTTATAAATTTTAAGTTCAGATTCAATTTCATTAAATGCACAGATGATCTGCTGGGCTCTAATGAAGGCTGAGTCATTTTTACTGGTCATTTCACCTAAAGGTGATGTCTTTCAAGGCTGAAAGGAATTCATTAAAGAAAAAGGTGATGGGGGAAGTCAGCCTCTTCTCACTGCCTGCTGCCAGTCCAAGGAGAAGTGAAATGAGCTGTCAGAGCTCGAAGGGAGTGTGAGAGGAAGACATGTCTGTAGTTCACTGGACACTTTCTCCCTAGAGCCTTGGGAGGACATTTTGATGGTGCAATAATCAGAAAGATGAATTCTCTGGTGCTCTGAACACTCTGTCAGAGGCAAAACCTTCCCTTTGCTGCCAGACCCTCATGTGAGTGGCATTCATGCAATGACAAATCTTACAGAACCCATGTGTACAGAACCCCAACATTTATCTCACTGCTGGGTTATCTCTTCGCACTTGGCAGGGTCTGAGGGTAGCACAGGCCTTTCATTGACAATAGCACTTTAATTAATAATGAATTTCTTGCCACAAAGTCCACCAACCTACACCAACCCAGATCCCAAGGCTGCAATTTGTATTGTCCTTGCTGTCCTGGAGACTGTCTCCTTGGCTCAGAAGACAGATCCCCTACTCCTCAAGGCAAGCTTCCTTGATTGCTTAACATTCTTTACTTACCAGCAGCGAGCTTCAAAGATAAAATAAAAGTAATAAAATCAGAATCACAGAATGGTCCAGGTTGGAAGGGACTTTAAACATCATCTCTTTCCAACCTCCCTGCCATGGAGAGGGACCCTTTTAGCAGTAGAAGCATTAAGGGTAAGTCTGATCACTTGTAAATATACTAAAGGAGTGTTTCAGAGTAAGACACACTTTGCTCTCAAAGAAGCAAGGAAGCATGTATTTATGCTTTAAAATCAAGAGAAATAAGAATAGGAGGTTAAAATGAAATATAAGACAGAAAAGCTAAAAGGAATGTTGGTTGCTTTTTTCCCCCAGGAAATCACTACTTGAAAATTTCACGGACAACATAGCCACTTGAATAATGAATAAAGCAGACTGGTTTAAATGCAGCGAAATTGCCCTCTCCTCAGCTTTCTTTTAATCTTTTGTGGCCCTACAAGGAGCCTTAGAAGAGGCAGCCCTGTGACATGATAATCCAGCCTCCTTCAGCAGCTGAGCTTAATCAGTCAGTAAGACCTGAAGCCACTATGTTACATTTTCAAGCAGGAGCCTCAAATTCCATTTTTCATGGCTAAACACTTGTTGGTTTAACATCTGCTGAATTAAAACAGAAAAATTCACAACAAAACGAACACTAACCACAAACAACTTAAATGACTAAATTCACATTGCTAATAGTTCCTTAATTGGTAACCTGAAGGTCCATAGCAGTCCTGATTGTCACTCAACTTATTTTATAAATGCATGTTGATTTTGAAATTGTAATGGTGCTGAATTAGCAAATGAATTAAGAATGGCAGAAGAGTTTTCTGTGTCATACATTATGAATGATAAGGTTTCCAGTCTGTGTAACTCCTGGGATTGCAAAACATTTACCAAAAATTAATTTCTCATCACTCAGAGCACCCCGGGAAGTAATCAGATGTTTGTGTTTCACAGAAGTTAAAACCACAGCCTTAACAAACCCAATGGCTTGTTTGTATCCTGCCATGAGGTCCACTGCAGCATTAAGGCCAGGAAAGCTGATTTTAACAGAAATTTATAGATTCATATTTTTCCATGGAGCAGTGTCTTGTGATTAGTTATTTGTGTGTATAGAAAGGAGCAGACTCCAGCCGGAGTCACACTTTCAGCTCTCTCCTGAGATTCCACACTTCTCTCTTGTGAGTGGTGAGCTCTTCCTGAGTCCCCCTGGCTTAGATTGTTCAGAGGGTCACCCTCACTGCAGGATCAAACAACTTTTGGGACTGTTGTTTGATGGAGAAGGGGTAGCAGGGGCATTGACAAAAAGAGAAGGAGAATAATGGAGTCAGTTAGGTTGCAAAAGATTGTTAAGGTCATCAAGTCCAACAATTAACCCTGCACTGCCAAGTCCACCAGTAAAGCATGTTCCAGAGTGTCATGTAAGAACAGTGAAATTATGTGAACCTAATTTTTAAAAAAAGAAACCTAAACCCAGATTTTTTGCTTTTTAACTGTGCATTGCACAGATCTTGGTAATTCTTATTTTTCTATTTTTTTTTTCCTGGTGCAACCAGAGAGACTGTAAGACTACAGTCTGGTCCTTGGCAGAGAACTCAAGTGGTTGGGAAAGCCTGTGACTGGTTAGACTTCCCTGCAACAGCAGGGATTTACTGTATTTCTCCCTTGCCATACAGAGCTTTTAAGAGAACTGAAATAAGCTTTAAACACTTTTGCTTTTTTCCTAATCAAATGGTACTAAAGAAATCAGGACAAAGCATGCACAGTTTGAAACTGATTTTCCTTTAATGAATGAAAAAATAAACAAGTTGAGAGTGCACCTTCAAAGAATCAGCTTGACATTACTTGAAATGATATTGCAGACTAGAATTAAATTCATGCATTAGTTTCCTTATCTATAAATTGAATATTTGGTCATCTTCTTGTTCATGCCTTACAGTGATGAAGGAACTCCGACGGCACCAAGCCAGCTCTATGCACTAGAAAAGCATCCATGCAGACATATTATTATTTAACCATCTACTATGGGAGAATACCATCCCATTGTTGAGGTGTACTTTTGGTCAGGCTGATATAGATGGAAAAATAGATTTCCATTTATTAATGGTCGACCTGAAACTCTGCAGAATTATACCATAATTATTAGGAAAAAAATTATTTTTCAAAAGGGTTTTCAAGCACTGGAACAGGCTGCTCAGAGAGGTGGTGGAGTCACCGTCCCTGGAGATTTTTAAAAAGATTGGTGGATGTGGCATTTTGGGACATGGTTTAATGATGGACTTGGCAGTGCCAGGTTAATTGTTGGACTTGATGGTCTTAGAGGTTTTTTCCCCACCTAAAAATGTTGTGATTATATGATTCTAAGATATTTACAGGGTTAAAAGTCTCCACTGGAGAAGCCAACAGCTGATGAATGTATTAGTTTAACTCAACTCCATTTCCCTCCTGACTGTGCAAAAAGGAGCTACACCAGCATGCCCAAAACGGGAATCAATTACTCCTCCTTCTGCTGCTAAATATTCAGGTCCTGTTCGTGCATCTCCTGCTGTTTGGCTCCGGTTCTCTTGCAGGTTAGCAAGGAAATCGGATGCAAATCACATAGGTGATTCGTCAGCGGGAGGACAGAGCCATGGCTGCCAAGGAGGAGGCAGGCTGCCTTTGTGTTTCTCCGAGTCACACAGCACTTAGCCACATGGATCCCATTGACTTTCAAATGGGAAATATGTAGATGCAAGTAAGAGTTATGGAAATGTAGCCTTTCACTGTATCATTAGTTTTTTGTTTCCACATGACAGAAACTCATGATTTATTTTGAATATTTAAACTGTGTCAGCGCAAGTGCCTTTTTTTTTTTTTTTGGTTCTTTTGGTGACTGTGAAATAAGTAACCCCAACAGTTTGGCATGGCAGCATAACATAGCTGGAGAGCATTGTGAAGGGGGTCTATTTTGCACATTATCTAATCTAATTACAATGCATGTAGCGTCATAGTGCCATAGTTAAAGTACAGGAATATGGGGGTGGTCACCTGGGTTGTGTTCTTCTCTGCTAGACGCATCAATTAGTCTATATGCATCATCTTTAAAGTAGAAATAATACTTTAATCACATGGAAGTTTTAAGCCTTTTTCAAGGCTTGAGGAGTGCTCTCATATTTTTGGATTCAGTGTAACATACTGTCTAGGCCATATGCAGATATCAGCACGCTTAAGACTGTTATAGTTGCTTCACTCACACCATCCCACCAAACATCTTTTATTGCCACTTATGTCTGTGGTTTAAGATTGGGCTGCATAGGACACAGTCAGCAAGATTTTCTGTCCTCATGTTAACACCAAAGAAAACTAGACATTAACTCCACTAAATGCAAGGCTACATCCAGTTTCAAACTGAAACTGAGCTGCAGCAATATCGTTTATTTTATCTCCTGAAAATCTTATGCAGTCCTGAACATTTAGATTTAGCAGAATCCCTCACCTGATGGTTTGATTTATCTTGCTCCAGCCAGCAAAGCAGTTGAGCTGCTTAGTAATTCTGCTGAAATTACTGCTGAAAAGCACAGGCAGGTGTGTCTCTCTGAATCATGTCCTTATCACAAGACATTCAGGGGCTACCAAATGATCTGACCAAAGAGCTAAGAGGGATCATTTCTCTTAACTAAGCTTTCCTCAGAGGGAAATGGTTATTCACATATTTTGCCAAAAGTATCAGGCTTTTATTAGTTATGAGGAAGCATAATGATATCTGCCTATATATTATCCTTCCAGAAGTACCTATCTATACCTTATTTTACTATTCAGGACACTTTGTTGAAGCCCCTGCCATTGTGCAGAACTAGAAATTTCTGGCCTCATCCTTTTCTCAATTAAGTGACATAAATAATGAACAGTTTCATTGAAACCAGTGATGATCTTATAGGTCTTTTCCAACTCAAATGATTCTATGGTTTTAAATGCAGCACATAACACAATCTTCCCAGCAGGCATCTATTAATCAGAGAATAAAGGATGATCAGGTGCTTCATGAGTGGGACAGCTTGAAAACAGAAGTGTACCAAATAATTTACTACACACACTCTCCAAGTTTCCAGAATAATTTGGGTTGAGTTTGATATTTCGTCAGTAAGTCAATGGAGCTAAAACTTTGGAAAAACAGGTGAGTGAAACAGTTTGCAAAGAAAACAGACAATTTTGTAACAATCTGAATCATTATCTAACCTGCCTGGTTGAAAGGCTGGGGACAAACTGTAAAAAGAGAGTGCAATTAAAGAAGAGGAATGAAATGAATACAGTTTGTTTGTTAGGAGGATCTTTTTTCTTCCTGAAGCTTTTGCAAAAAACATAATTTGTGCTGGTGTTGACCTGCTTTTTGGGGGGATCTTGTAGTTCTTTACTTCACAGGTTCCCTGAGCCTTTTGTGTGGCATTAATATAGATAATGACTGAGTCTCTTTCCCTAATAAGATATAATGGAGGTGAAAAAGAATTTCTATGGCTTCTGCAAGGAACAAGCACTATGTTCAGATTCTGAAAATTCAGCTGTGTGTTATCCTCCTGCAGCCATTGGAAAGATTAAAGATATGTATGTGAGAAGCTGAACAGGAGGAGGGGAGGAAGGCCTGAGAGAAATGAATGCACAGGCTGTTCCCACATGTTTCTGAGTCTCAAGGTGTTTATTGCCCTTGCTATCAATAAAAGGCTTTGCAAAACTTTTTTTTCCTGAACATGTCTTCACCAAGTTTTAAAATTTCTTTCTCTCATTTTCTTTCTAAGCCCTGTTGAGCTCCTTTCTTAAGGATATATCAGGATGTTCTTCACAGGCAAATTTTTTTTTTTTCAGAAAAAGTAAAATACAGGCATGTTGGCAGCTATTTTGGTTACTTAGAAGCAAAGGTGCTGAAATTGCAGGAAAGAAGGGAACAAACCAGTTTTTAAGCTAGGAAATGCTAGAAACTTAAAGGGTTTGCAGGCATGTAACCATACTCCATCTCTGTGTATGTGTTTTGTTATCCAAAACTGGTGAGGAAGATGAAACCAGTGTTCACAATCTGGTCTTGCAGGTGCAGTCTGAGGGTTTCCTCCCTGTGATCTCCAATTGCTCTTCATCCTTTCTTTCAGTCTTTATTCTCCCTTCCCCTGATGATGACAAACAGGGGCACAAAGAAATAGGGAAGAACAGAGTGAAGTGCTTCTTTCCAGCAGCCACTCGAATTTCAAGAAGAATACTGAAAAAATCAGTACAAAGGAATACAGCTGTTGTTTTTTTTCCCCTGCTTGCTCCTTGTTAAGCTTCACAGCTCAACATGTGCCCTATTTTGAAAGAGAAAAGGCAACAAAAACATCCACTCACTTTTCTAACTTGTTAATTAACCTTTTTGCTTTCCCTGTCTACATTTCTCTCCTGCACTGCTCTCTTTCTTAATATTGCCTTTTGTGAGACAAGGTGGTGGAAGATGAGACAAAATGGCAGAGGGATAAACTACCAATAACTGGGAACCTTTTCAAGCAAAACATGCTCAGTGCATATGCAAAGGTGCTGCCTCTCTTCTTAGATCATTCCCTTGGCAGCAGGATGTGATGGGCAAAATCAAACCAATATTCAGAGATTTTCATCTGCAAATCTCAAGAATTGGCAAGGTTTTTATCGTTGTTTTCCAAATGGGAAAGAAAGAGACAGGGAATTTGAGAACATATGGTGATAGAATAATGAATGGGTAAACAGAGTCCTTCTGGGCTCTGTCCTTCATTAAACCCAAAAGAAATTAACTATCTTAGATTCAGTATTATAATTATAGGTATTGACCATGATTTCGTGACCAGAAAGTAGCCACTTCAAAGATCTTCAGCCTCCTTCTCTCAAAGCTGATGCAGAAAAGTAAAGTTCAGAAAACATAAATCAGAACTCAGCACTGAGTTTTGCTATTTTGCAACCCAAAGTGTACTGACTCACTCCTGTTGAGCTGAGATCAAACAAATCATGGAATAGAGAGGTCAAAACTCAGTTTTACCACCAAAAGAATCTCTTATCTGCAGATGTCCCATTTACTAGGAAGCTGCAATTCTAAAAATATATCTAAAAAGATGATAACAGATACAAGAATCTTATTGTTTACTGTGATATTCTTCTGACCCTAAGGCCATCCACAATCACATTAATCTAAAATTTTGAAATATATTGTGCTTTTTAATTTAGCTAAGAACAAAATAAAGAGCAGAGTCCCAGCAAGTATTTGGTTACCTCCTCATCTGTTTACCATACGGGGACACATGGAAGAAGATCTGTTGCTGAAAAAGATGCTTCCTTTTATTACACTAGCTGCCAGCACCCCTGAAGTTTAAAAAAATTAAAAAATGGAAAAAGTAATTAAAGCATGCTAGGCCTAATTACTTTCCTGCCTGCTTCAGCAGTGTTTTGGTGGGGACAAATCATAGTACTTCAAACCCCCATGTCTGCTTAGGAACTGCATTCCCCAAGCTTTCTACTGAGTAGAAAGCTGGAATTCTCTCTTTTTAACTGGACAGCCTCCTGCTTTCATCAAGAAACTTGACATTTTCCATAGCCAGCTCCACATGAAACTCCTTCCACAAGATACTATTTGAGATCCAGGGATATGAAGAGGAAAATACAAGTTTGTATTCTCAGCATATAAAGTATGTTGTAAATTGGATGCTGATTGTTGGAGAATGCTGAGGATATTTAAACTTAGAGGGAAAATACTCAGAAATAAACAAGATTGTTTGAAGGCAGAGGACGGTTCATGCTTAACAGTTCCTGTAAATACATCAAAGTTGGCTATTTTAGAGGTAAAAAGTTTGGTACAGAAAAGCCCTGGAACCATAATAATAGTAATAACAAAAAAAACCCTAACCCAACCCAAACAAACAAACAAACAAAAGAAGAAAGTCTCTGACAAAGAATGAAAGAAAATCCAAAATCCAAAAGTGAAGAAAATAATGGCAAGACGAATCAGAGAAAATTAATGTAAAAAGTAAATAAAGTAAATAGTATCAATCATGCATTGTAGGACAAATGTACACTGCATTTGTTTGGGGAGCTATTTTCTTAAAAAAAAAACCAAACCAAACCAAACCGAAAAACACCAACAAAATCCAACCATATTTGAAGCCAGGGAGAAAAAAATGTTTTTTGAATAAAGGGGAAATGAATATTTCAGAAGTACCCTTGTCCCATTTCTCATTGCTCATCCCATTACATCTGGAATACTGCATCCAGCTGGGCCCCCAACAAAAGAAGGCTGTTGACAAACTTCAGGGAGTCCAGCACAGGCCACCAAGGTGATCAGGAGGCTGGAAGGGGTTGGAGCTCATGGTGTACAAGGACAGGCTGAGAGAACTGGGTTTGTTCAGCCAGGATACTCAGCAGGGATTTCAGAGCTGCCTTACAGCACTTCTGAGCAAGTTTTTTAAGAAGACAGAGCCAAGTTGTGATGTATGACAGGGAAAGATCCATCTGGATTAAAGGGAAAAAATCCAGTATGAGATATTCAAGCCCAAATAAGTTGTGGGAGCTCCATCCTTTGAGATTTTGAAGGCCCAGCTGGAGGAAGCCCTAAATAATCTGTTCTCAGTTCTGTGTTGACCCAGCTGTGAGCAGGAGCATGGGCTGGGCTGAGGTCCCTTCCAACATACATGATCCTCGAAGTTTAGGAAAGCATCAGCAAAAACATTTTAGATAAAGCAATGTGGGAGATGTAAGAGCTAAAAATCAGAGTGGAAAGCTGTAGTTGCTGAAATAAAGGGCAATCTAGACACAGGCCAAAATATTTGGCATTTAAAATGAAAGTTTGGAAAAGAAACTTTGGAAAATATGCAAAAAAAGAAACAAGCAATGGGGAAGGATGTTAGACTACTCAGAATTATACTCTGTGAATCCCTTCTTTCCAGGGTAAAAAATAAAGTGTAAGGTAAAAAGTGGGCTAGGTCAGACCATGTTTTCCGTTTGTTTTTACCTTTTGAGTAATTACAGAGGGCTAGATTTTGCAGAATGTCACTCAGTGAATTCCTCTCTACCCTACACAAATTATTTTGGTTTATAATTGGTTTTGACCCAAGTTAGCATACTTTACACATCTGTTTTAATGGGAATAACTTAGGCAGATGAAACTTTTTTGTTGTCATCCTTCTTATCATTAAGAGCATATATATACTACATTGACCCACATTATGTCTTCAGGCCTATCATTAGTCTTCTTTTTATGTGAAGTGCATAATAGGAGAAGCTGACAGATGAACCAGAATATGAAGTTGAAATATTTGGATGGGTTGTAACAATGCTTGGCCAGTACTTGCTTCAGCGGAGGCCATAGTTACTAGAAGTGTAAACTCTTTTTGACAACATAGAAAAATTGGTATTCACTTTGCACTGTGGCACATTCTGATTGCTTTTTCAGTATTTGCACTTGTCTCCTCATCAAGTTTTGATGCTTCTTGGGAAACATTTGTAGACATTCCTGAGGGCAAAGGGAGCTTTGGTCTGATTCTGCTGAGGCCAAGATTTTAACAAACTGTAGTATGTTTGACATTTAGGGAGAAAATACAGCTCACACACATCACCAAATGGTAGCAGCTGTACAACATAATATTGCTATGCTACTTTCATTTGCACTGACTGTTATGCATGTTCAGCGGTTTAGGGATGTCCTGAAGTTTCATTCCTTGGAACGGAAACTCAATCATTAAGTTTGATGCCAAGCCTGTTTTGCAAGACTTTTCATTACAATTGCTTTGCAGCACAACTAAGAAGTGCAATTGGGAACAAAAGATGGTACTTCCCACTCTTTGCTGCCAACTCCTCAGACCACACCATGAATCTTTTTCCATCTTGGCCCTTTTTTCATTTGCCATTTGTCAGTTTCAATGCATGTGTTAGAAAGACTGCCCTCACAGAGTGAGCTAGTTAACTTTTAAAGGAACCCATTGACAGGCTTGAATAAAACCCATCAGTTCACATGCCTGAGCTCTGTGCAGCTGATATGATCTTTCCAAGATCTGCAATGCCCTGCTGATGATTCTGAGGCATATTCTTGGGTGAAAAATTACAGCGTGATACTTCTGTAATTCTAACAATTAAGAACTTATCACCTTTCCAAGTAATTCTAATTTTTGTGTAGTCTTACATGAAGTCAAGTGTTTTTCCAGAGAGAATAAGGGTGCCTGCTGTACATGCTAAAAAAAAAAAAAACAACCCACATTCACTGATGAGCTCCCCATAATGTATCATGAGCACATGGAAATATAGTGTGGCATTCACATTCCTACAACCAGAAGTAAGTCTTTATCTACGTGACTTTGAAGGATGACGTGGTGAAGAGTTTGGTCTAAGGGACATGCTCTTCCACTGAATTTAAAGTCATACTCCCAAGTGATTGTAGAAGTAATTGCCACTGTGGTCTCAGGGATGAGTGGTCAGAGCCTGGAGGTAACAGGTGATATTTGTACAATGATCAAGCAGCTATCATACTAAATCAGAAGATGCCCTATGAAGAACTTGCCACACCAAGGCTCATATCCACTATATTTTTGAGACCTTTTATTTCAAGATGTCTTCACAAGATAGAGCCTTGAGGCATCTGCTTTTTCGGAGATTTCTCTATGCTAGTCATTTCTAGGGATGCAAGCAACCTGGAAAGGAGCACAGAGCCTTAAATGCAGTGGAGAAAAATGTTTCCTGTGATTGCCTCCACTTACACTTCATTGCAGCTGGTTACTACAGAGTTTTAGCTATTCTACAGCCTCCAAATTTTGCCCAAATGTGGATAGTGCTGACAGATTGCTGGAAGCCAGATAGTGACAGAAAAAGCAGGAAAGTGTATTCTCTGCTTCTAAGACATACAGGGGTGATTTGCTGGAGACACTGAATTTCAGTACCCCATTTGACAGCCACCTTCATCTTTTACTTGTGAAGTTGAATAAAGTGGAAATGTTGCCTCCTGGGGTACATAGTCTACATGATTTGTTCAAACACCACGGAAAGCTCCAGGGCCCAAAATTTCTTGTGATGGGCTGGACAGTGCGTGCAGCCACCACTGCTGCTCTGATCCACACCTGACACTAGGAAACATTTGCTGTTACAGAATCAAAACCAGCCACAACTAAAATTTCTGAGAAGACAAAAAGAAAAATATCACAAGAAAAGGAGAGAGGGGAATTAAAATTAACTCAGCTGCTTCATTTGGCACTTGATATTCCAAGGGATCAAGAGGAATTACATGAGAAAAATGCACAGATGACATTCTGTGCATTGCTATTCATTATCAAATTAGCACATTTTATATCATGTTTCAACCTCTTTCAGGCTTTGCCTTGTAGTACATGTGATTAGAAGGGAAGTAATATCAGCAATTTTTAGTGACTACTTAAAAGTCAAAATGAAAAAGGCACTTTTACAATATTCTTAAGGACTAATTCATTAAGCAGAGGGAGGTATACCGGAGACCACAAAACTCCATGCCCATGAAAACACAGTACAAAATTTCCAGGGCTCTGCCTTTAATTGCATGCAAAAGTCATTGTTCTCCAAACAAAAGAAGCCATGGGGTGAGTGTTTTATGTTTCATTGCGTCTTTATAAATTTCCATCACTCAAGATGAAAGAGGCCCCAAGTCATTGGAGCTATTTTTTTTTTGCTGGTCTAGCTGCTCAAGGTATTATTTTTCCCAACTGATTTATTTTAGTTATTTTAGCTATTCCTGATTATTCTCCTGTCTCATGATATGACACATTCACATGGTGCTTTTTCTCTGGTGACCTCAAATTCTTTAGGCAAGTAATTTATTTTACATCACTGTGCTGCAGAGAAGATGCTCTGCAGAAAACAGAATCAGACTAGAAGGGTGCTCTGAAGGTCTGAAGTCAATGGGTGAGACAGTTAACTTTTGCTTTTCTGTTTTATATTAATTTTAATTTTTTAAAATCTTTATCCATATTATTATTATTATTTTGTTACTAATATTTTCCTTTATTATTTATCTTATCCTATTATTATTTACTTTTTTTAAAGAGTAGTGGGTATAGCTTGGTGCATTCTGTCCTCTGTTGTGCAAAATCACAAGATAGGAGCATGGTACAAGGTTTGTAAAACTATCCTTGCTCCTAAAAAAAGGACATGCTGAGTTGTTTTTTTAATTTTACCAAAATCAATCAAACAACAAGCTTTATAGAAGATACACTAGCTAACAACAGAAACATACTGAAAACTGTAAGGAATAATTTTTCTGATCATAAATGAGAAAACAGGAGGATCCAGACAGAGCAAAAATATGTCTGAATGAATCTACATGTGTACGTGTGATTTCATTTTCACCATGGATTGAATTGAAGGAACATATTCCTTTTCCCCTCCTTTTCAAGTCCTTTCCTTAGCCCTCATTTTTTTTAACATACAGCGAGAGGGAGAAAAGAAATAATTTGGAGGCGTCCTCCCCATGTATTTGGATACAGAGCTTGGAAAGAAAGATGAGAAAAAGAGCTCGTCTTGAGCTCTTTTTCTCATCAATGAGACCCTTAAGCACAGGTAAGTGTCTCTGGGGTTAGCAGAGCTCAGTGATGAAGGGAAGCATTAGGATTTATGATAAACATGAGGTGCACAAAAACCAGACACAGTTAAATCCCATCTGTCCCCTGCAGACATGCAGATAATACATTTTTCTTTCAAGTAGACTGGTGACACCGTCTTTTAGCATCATTCCTTATGGAATTCCTTCTGTGAAGAGAGCTAATCAGGAGCAACAGATAGGGACTGCAGATATTCTGTGGGCAGCATGTACCAATAAGGATTACCTTCCTTCCTTTGTTACACAGAAATAACACATTATAACCATTAAAAAGTAAGCCAGTTGAGAAACCTATCCTTTATGCTTTGGATTCCTCTATTTGCTTTCTGGTTAAAAACCAGAGGCAAAATTTCTTTATGGAGCATGAATACATGACACTATTAATATTATCCCTTGACTTTACAGAAAAGTTCAATCAGTAGAAAAAAAAGGTGCCAGGCGAATTGGACCTTCCAACCACCTAATTAAGGCTATGTTTGCATGCTGATTTCAAGGCTGGGTACCTTTGTCCACAGGGCTGAGTACCTTTGTCCATTCACTCAATATGGACCATATATAAGCAACAGCAGGATATTAATAACAATGAAAAAGTGTTTTCTCCCCCTTCTTGGACTTGCTATATTTGTTTTTTTCCTAAACGTTGTACGTTCAAAATCAAGGAATTACTACCATAAGCTATTAAAATGGAGATAATACCTTTCAATTGCTCTTTTGCAATTGGAAGACAATATATATTTGCTCTATCTTGCAAAATAAAAAACCATAAAAATGGTTTTCTGTTGTTTTTTTCTTGAAGCTTAGTAATACCATTTCTGTCTTTTAGACAAGCATCTCTTCTCCCCATGATTTCCAGAAGTAAACTGATCCTTCTCACTTTCCAGTCTTCTTATCTCTTGAACTAATGCTCTTGTCCCCAGTCCTTGTGTTTTCAAGAGCAGAAAAAACTTTGAGAAACATCCTGATTTGAAAAAATTCTCCTCTCCCCACAGCTGTGGACTTTCACAGACATAAACATTAAATCTTTCTTCCTTTGGTTTTCTTGATTTTCCAGGCTTCACTGCTTCTTGTTTAATCACAGATACCATGCACATGATTGCCAATCCCAGACTATGGGATGTCAGACTACAGAGAACAGATTAAAGCAGAATTATTCTGCATTACTGTGTTTTCATTTCCTGAAGTTTCCTAAGTGAAAATCTATTGAATTCATAATTTTAAACACTAGTTTTCATATGTGCATATAGATAAAGAAAGTAGACACAGAACTATTCATACTAAATGTGCAAAGTCAAAATAGGTGGTTGCTATCACAAGCACAGCATACATATAACTTAAATAAAACCATATATTGAAAAATATTTAAAATTTAAAACAAGCAAGCAAATGAAAGCAGTTCAGTTTGAAAGGGAACAGACGCAAGGATATACCAGCTTTCTTAGCAGAGCGATCTTCAGTCCATCCCCACTGGTTTTGGATTCCTATATTTGTTCTCAGCTGTCTTTCGGTCACTTTTCCCTGTGAATGTTTTCCTTACTGTCTTCAGGAATCTGTCTCTTCTGCTCCTCTTTCATTCTCTATCTTCTCACCCCTTCTCCCCCAGATTCTGCTGCTTATAAAGGAAATCTTATTCCCTTCCAAGAGTTCTCCTAATTTGTTCCCTGATTATGGAAGCATCTCTTCTAGCTTCTTTTCTTTGGTTCTCTTGCCTGTTTTTCTCTATCTGCTATCTTTTCCACAATAATCCCATTTAATTACTCCCTCTTCTCTTCTTCCAACCTATATTCCCCTTTCAAAACCCTTCCAGGATTCACGCAGGGAATCTGATAGGTAATTATTTATTGCCAAGCCTGCAGACAAAGGGAAAGTGCCCTTAATGAGCAGACATTGGGGAAGTCCTAATGACAAACCACGAGACAACTGCACGACTCATTTAGGAAAATCAGGAGATTTCTAATGAGATGAGATCCTCAATAGGTATAAAAATATATCATTTCTTTCAGAAGCTTATCAAGGCTCTACCACTTCAGGATCTGTCCTTCAGAGAGAAATGCAGAATATAACTAAAAAGACAACATCATCCCACATATTTTCAAAACATCCTGGTTTGCATTTTTCATCTTTAGAAGACAATTAAATCCTGCATACTTTGGTACCAGGGAACTAAATACTCAGTTTGGAGTTTTATCTGGTTTTGGTTCTTTTTTTCTCTTTGTCTTTTTACAGTTATTTCCCCGCCCCCCCCCCCCCCCCCAAGTTTATATGCAGCACTTAAACCTTTTTTTTTTTTTTTGCGAGATAATCAGACTTTTTGGTATTATTATTATTAATGTTTAACTCTTATCTGAAATTAGGCAGCCAACAGGAGCTGCTCTGCTGGCTCAGCAGGCTGAGGGGCTGCCATCTAGATTGGTTTGTACTCAAGGGACTGGAGGCTGATCTCCTTCCCACATAAGCTATTTGGGTAGAAAAATCACAACTGCTATAATGAGTAGTATCTTTATCTCCATGTGTCAGCTCAGAGGGTGCTCTTCTGGGAGAAAATTAAATGTGACCTTCTGCTGTTGATGTGACACAAACACACACATATTGCACAAGCTTCTGCATCAATGGCTCCTGCTTGCAGTTCTCTCATGTGCAGTTATCCTTAAGAAGGGTACAAGCCCCAGTACTTTTCTTTGAGGATCCAGCACTGGATTTGAGAGAGTTTGGAAGTACACTGAGTATGACAAACATTTTTGGACTTACTCTGCTTGGCACAAACTGGGTGAAATGCTATAAATTTCAGTGTCGTCCCTGGACTAAACATATAATCATAACAACAGAATCTGATTCCTACTTCTAAGGTAAAAAAGTGGTTTAGTAACTTTAAAATATCATGGACTTTGGGACTGTTCTGCTTTATGCCTTGAACTACCAATTAAGTACCAGATATTCCAACAAACACACTTTCTGAGATAGCAACAGTATTTATTAGCTAGACTTAAATCAGATAGTTCTGAAGTCAATGATGTCTTCAGAAGGATGAAAGAGATCATGGTCCAAAGCACTTAACATCCAGCCTTTTAGACAGCATACACCTGCCCCCATTTCCTTCTCTGCTCATCTCATTTTGGAGTTTGCATACTTGTTTTGGCTGGGATAGAGTCCATTTTCTTCATAGCAGTTTGTTTCAAATTTGTGATAAAACAGTGCTGCTACACTGCTGATAAAAAGTGTTTAGTTATTGTTGAGCAGGGCTTTCACAGAGTCAAGGATTTTTCTGCTTCTCACCCCAAACCACCAGGATGCTGGGGGTGCACAAGGAGTTGGGAGGGGACCATAGTCAGGAAATTTGACCTCAGCTGACTCAAAGGATCTTATGATGTTGTACTTGGAAATAAAGCTGGGAGAAGAAGAAAAGAGGGTGATGACGTTTGTCTTTCCAAGTCACCACTAAACATGAGGAAGCCCTGCTCTTCTGCATGTGGCTGGACACCTGCCAGCCCATGGGAAGTGGTGAATGAATTCCTTGACTTGCTTTGCTTGTGTATACAATTTTTTCTTTACCTATTAAATTCTCTTTATCTCAATCCCTTGAATTTTCTCACTTTTACCCCTCAGACTCTCTTCCCTGTCCCACTGTGAGGGAGTGAGTGAGTAGCTAGGCAGGGTGTTAGCTGCTGTCTGGGGTCAACACACAACAGCTTGATAGACAGAATTAATTTTCCTGTTCAAGGAGGTCTTATGGACCTACCACATATAGCAAAACATCTCTTACCTTAACCCTTAGAGTCATGATAGTACAAACTTTGAGCTAATCAAAAGACTGCCTTTACCCAAACATAAATACCAGGTGCAGAAAATGTTCTTCTATCTCTTTGAGGCAGGACCACTGTGCAAAGAAATTCTTTTTCTCACAAATCTGCCTAAACAAGGAACAGAGATTGCAGTGAACAGTGATGGTCAGTGACTTGATAACATGTGCTTGATGAAACTCTCTTTTCAATCATCTCGGAGAAATGAAAAGAGCACCTATTATCTGAAGCCTGTTTCTCATTTGCTGTAGCAGACTCATAAATAACTGTGGGAGACACTATATTGCATTTAACTTGGATGAGTCTATGGATCAAAACCAAATTTCCAGGGTATAGGGATTCACCCCTCAATAAAGCATTGATTGTGAACATATAATTCCAGTGATTCCAGTAGAGTCATACCAGCCTATAATTACACAAATGGGAATGAAAATCTATCCCGGGGTAAAGATAAATAGATATATAGCATTAAATAAAAATAGACAGTCAGAATAACTACCTCAGACTTGGGTAATATGTTGTGTAGTAGCCTTTACTATTAGTTTTACTCATGGGAAATTTTAGACATTGAGGATAGGCTAAATTTCATGTGGAAGAATCAATTCTTGGGCAAAAGAAAATGACAAAGCTAAAAGCAATGAATTTTTGCTTTTGCATTAATATGGCTAAAGGTATCACAGAGAAACAACTACTTTTTGGATTAATCATCCCCTTTTAAAATTGCCAGCGGACACCTATGTTATAAAAAATAGGGTGTTTCTAAAATCAATAAATTAGGCATTTCAGGTCCCAATTTGGGAAAGTCCCTTAGAAAAGGAGGAAACTTTCGTATCATTCTTCATTAATTTTCTACTTCCTTAAGTGCTTTGGGAATTATCTGTTACAACAGGAATGCAGTGAAAAAAACTAAAAGAATGTGAGTAAGTACATAAAATGTCAGCAAAGCCTGATTTGTAATAAGAAAGACTTCATGCAGGGAGTAGGTATTTTATGATGTCACAATTATTGATTCAATAATCAGTTGCCAGGGGTTTTAAGCTGCAATAAAATCTATCATTGGCCAAACAAAACACTAAATTAATAAAAATTAATAAGGTCCTGAATGCTGTTGCATTTACAAGTTACCATTACCTGTAGTCATGCAGGTAATGGTAACTTGTATGGTCTGCTAAATTTTGTAGTTTTCTGGAAGCCAAATGATATGGTCTCACAATGCTGAGTTTTCCTCTACCATCCCCATTCCCAAAAAGCCCATCCATTCCCATAAAGCCAAAAGTCTTGTCCCCCTTCCTCTGCACTGCTGACAGCAGATGAGATATCACTGATCTCTGCTCTAATTGGGATGACTGAAATGAGAACACCTGGAAATACAAATTGGACAGGAATATTTCTTTCTTTATAGTCCAGTCTTTTGGGATTTGTTCTTTTTCTTGATTGACCTTAAAGTATGAAAAGCCATGGGCCAAAACCACCAAATGATCTTCTCATTTAACATGGTCTTTATTAAATCTTATGTACAAAAAGGAGTCTTACTCCATGTAGTCTAGAACTTTATGAAGTGACTTAGCCCAAGTATTCATTGAGAGTGTTTATCTTGCGCTGGTGTAAATGGCTGCAAAATGCAAGGCCAATTGAAAACAAGGAGGGCAAAAAAGTTGTTCAGAGAGCTGAAACACCTTTGCTATGAAAAGAGGCTGAGAGAGTTGGGATTGCTCAGCCTGGAGAAGAAAAGGGTCCAGGGACACCTTGGAGCATTTTCCAGTACCCAAGGGGCAACAGGAGAGCTGGAGAAGCATTTTTGACAAGGGCAGGGAATGAAAGTGGGAATGGCTTTAGGCTAAAAGGGAGTAGGTTTAGTTTAGCTATTAGGAAGAAATTCTTCCCTATGAACGTGATGAGGCATGGGACAGGCTGTTCAGAGAAGTTGCAGATGCCCCATCCCTGGAAGTGTTCAAGGCCAGTTTGGATGGGGCTCTGAGCAACCTCTAGTGAAAGGTGTCCCTGCCCATGACAGGCAGGTTGGACCTAGAAGGTCTTTAAAGTCCTTTCTAAACCAAACCATTCTATGATTTTCTCCATCCAGAGGCCACATTAATCAGGTTTACAGGTGTTTCAAAATATCCAAGTGAAATTTGGTGGTGGATCAAAATATTTTAGATTAAATTGTCTTATTTTAGTTGCAGTTTGAGAGAATGTATAAATTAACAACTCCAAGCAAGGCACAGTAATTTTAAGAAGCCAGCAGCCACTTCTGCCTCCAGACCTGTTCACATGTTTGTTCATAGCCATTCCCAGTGCTTATATCTCAACTTCCATGCAGTCATAGAGTTATACTAAGTGGTGCATGCATAGGCAATACAGAATGATGCAAGGAGCAGATCAGAGTTTCAGCTTGCATTTCAGTAAAACTAAAGGAGAGAACAGTTTTCCTTTTTCCTTACTTTTTTCTTTGCTTGCTTAAAAGATTAATGGACTTCTTGTTGTGCTCTTCTTAAAAGTAAACGGGACTCAGTGTGATGGGAAAGCAGTGTTGCAGACTGGGCCAAACTAGAAAACTAAGAGGGAGTTTGAGACTGCAAAAAAACAAATGTGGTGCATAATGGGACCCATCTGCTTGCACTGAGATCTCTCTGGATGAGCAACAGATAACAATTTTCAGATTAAATAAATACTATATATTCATATCCATGCTTTTTTCCACTTCAAACCCCTCAAAATCAGAAAAGAACCATTTTCTCTTTCCAGAGTCAACCATTTTTAGAAGATTTATTTCACTTCTGTATCTATTCATAAATTCCAGTTCAATCTAGACCCAGTAGCAGACACTTAAATTTCTGCTGCTTCACATTCTCTATCTCTTGTCACATATGGGGTATACAGGGATGTAAACTGCTATCAAATTATAAGTGATTTGCATTCATTTTGTACATATGCAGATTAGTGCAAAATATGAAGAATGGCAATCAATCCAGATGATTAAAAGAAAACCTGCTTTCTTACATGTTCGGTTTTCTTTCATTCATATTTAGGACAAGTGAGTACCTCTGAGCAAGCTCTTGACAAGCTAAAAATGAAAACCCAACAAAAAATCCCTGAACAGTTTTGGAAATCAAAACTCTGCTCAGGAAATGTAGTTGTCACTATTTCTAAACAGGCACAGGGCAAAGATCACCACCATCTACATGGGAGATTGAAAGAATGCGGTCCTGAATATCAAAATAGGTGTATATTCTGTATTCAGAAGTTATACAGATAAGAGGGACCATTCAGAAGATTCTTCATCCAACACAGTGTAGGGCATAGGTAATTCAAGCTTAAGCAAAAGGATTTACCAAAAAGTACAAAACCCCAAAATAGATTCCTCATCTAGAGAATCATTGCATTCCTACTCAGGTTGATCCTTTCATAGTAAATAACATGCATTTTTCTTCAAGTCTCTTTGTCTAGAGTCAGTTTCCTGACATTTTTTACTGATGCCTCTTTGTTTCATCTGTCCAGCAGAGCCCCCTGCCAGTGAATTTCTGTTGCCTCTGTAAGTAGCCAAAGTGATCCCATCAGTCCTTAACTTGCACTTTGAGGAGCTAAACAACTTACCAAGCCTTTAATTCTTCTCATATCTCTTCTCTAGCTTATCAACATCCTTGTCTTTCCCACTGGTATCCAGCTAAAGAGGTATTACAACAGAAGTTAACCCATGTCACATGGTGAGATGGTTTCACTGTGAGCCTACATGAGACTTCTCTGTTCATGTACTTGAGTAAACTTTCACATTAAACTGAAAACTCCTCATTTACTTATGCATTTATAATGCCAGACAAGTGTTTTGCAGTTTTGGAGTGCCTGGATAGAGGATCCCAAATGAAAAGCATGCCTTGATTTTACTTTTCTTTGAAATGACAGTTTATGTTTCATTACATTAGAGATGAGATCTTTTGTCTGTACACAGTTCACCAAAACATATAGATGTCTGTCAGTATCTCCTACTCTTCCATTACTAACTCTTCCAACTTTTTATATTGCCTACAAACTATTGGCAATGGCCATATTTTTTATCCCAAGTCACTGATAAACACGGGCAGCCACATAAATCTAGGACATGGAGTCTATAATCTTGTAAAAAGTTAATTGGAAAGACACACAAGAAAGTAAAAATATCAATAATAACTTATGGAGAGAGACTCACACACTGTACCTGAATAATTCCCTTTATGAGTAAAACTTGAGTCAGAAATAGCTCTTCTTACACAGACAGGGATTATTTAATCTGTGTTGCTGTATCCAATATACTTTATGAAGGATAAAAACCATTTTGAATTAATGTATTGGGGTTATTAAGAGTCAGCTGACACCTGCAGATAACTACAGACAAGTAACAGGAATACTTAAAACGTTACACACTTACTCATCTCACAGAGGGGCCTTTAACCTCCTGGCTTTCTTCTTACATAGTTTGATTACTAAAGCAGCTCTTCTGTCATCATAAGTCCTTGGCATTACTAGATCCTGTCGTGATTCCAAAAACTAAACCCTTTACTGTAAAACATTTTTGTGGAGGTTTTTTTTTCTTTTTTTGAACTATACTCAATATCCTTCTGCATATAATTTTGCAATGCTTCTGTCTTTATCTCTTTCAATCACTGTTTCTCAAGTTGGAAGTAATATGCTTTGGAGTTATTAATAATGATATGCAACTTTTTCAAAGAGTAGTTGGGGTGTGAAGAATATATAGCAAGGACATCTGTGTCATTCTGATACCTTCTTACCTAGGTGTTAGCTGTCTTATCAGCCATAAAAAATGTCTAATTAGGACTGTCAAGTTACAGAGCCAATAACAAGAAATGACAGGGAGTCACTGGTATACCAGTTTTACCTCAAAGAGACTTAGAAAAACCTAGAATTTGAGAGAGTTTTTCTTATAAACTATGGCTCTGTCTAATTTTGGAATTAAAACCCCCTACAACACATGGTCCCATATGCCTGTCCTACATTAAAGTCAAGAATATAAACTGACCTGATTTGCTGGTAAGAACCTAATTAGCATGGCTACAGGGTGATCAGTCCCTCTAACATAATAATTTATTAGCTAGAATTCCCTGGGCCTTGGCCAATGCAGTCTCCTGCAAAGGAGATCTGAAGAAGAAAGGCACCTAACCCACAGCATTTTCTGACTCCTAGCACAACGGGTTTTGGCAAGGAACCTTTCCTCACCATGTTCACTGTAAGTTAATAGGAGAGGAGAAAACGGATTTGATACCAGTTGGGCTGTGGTAGCTGCTCTAATTTCTGCTGGTAAGCAGCTCTTTGGAGAGCACAAGATAAGTCACCATCCAGAGCTCCTGCACTCTCCTTTACCAAAGAGAAAAGCAGTATCTACTTTTTGGATAGGTTCAGTAAATAGATGCTTTAACTGTACAGATACTGGAAAAAAATTGGCATCTTTGCCTCAGAATTTGGTTATCTATCTTCACCATATGCAGCTTGTAAGAGAAGATGGAGATTTCTTGTGTTAACCTTCCTAAAAAATATTTTCCTACTCTTTTTCTCTCCTTTGGATGGCCCCTCAAAATGATGTCTAAACTAATATAATTGTTATGAAGATTTGAAAAGATTTAGGCTTCACCATCTTATTTTGGATCCTCCTTTTCTGATTTTCTGTCTATTTTAGTTGGAAGATGTGATCTTTTCTTATGCATTATTCTGACTCATCCTATATGGACCTTTTAGAAGATTTCTGATTTGTGTGGCTTCTGTTGCTCCTACCAATCACAAGTTAGATAAATCTTTTAGACTTGAGGCTTTCTCCACCTCCCAGTCACATACTTCTCCCAACACCTCCATTCAGAGAGGCAGAAAGCAGCCTGGACTTAAGTGGCACTTGACAGAACAGTTGAGATAACTGTATGTTTTGATTTTGTTCTTTACATGGTTCTTTTGTAAAACTAATGAGGAAAAATTAAGGCAACAAAGGAACTTGCTTTCATCCAGGAATGCAGATCTTTTTTCTATTTGCATGCCAACTAGTCTGTTTCCCTTGGCATTTTCAGTCTCCATCCCAGTTTTCAGGGTAGAAAACACTGAGTCACTGCTGATAAAACAAAGAGGAAAGTTAACTGTATTGTTACCACCCATCAACTTCCTATATGAAGAGACTATATCTAAACTGACAGGGCTGTCACCTAACACTCTGCTAATGTTGCATCTGAGATAGTTTTGACACATTATTCCTCTTTGAAGATTGTTCTTGGGATGAGGAAATAGAAAATTCAATCACCAAAAGCAGTAACCTGGAGTGATTTTGTACCCAGGTCTGCTTTTTTCCCCCCTGCTCCCTTAACCATTTTTGCCCCCCTTTCCTACAAGACCAAGTCATAGAATCATAGGATTGTTAGGATTTAAGGGGACTTTTAACTCTCATCTAGCCCAGCTCCCCTGCAATAAGCAGAGACATCTTTAATGAGAAGAAGTTGTTCATGGCTTTGGCCAACCTGACCTTGGATGTTTTCAGGGATGAAGCATCTACAATTTCTCTGGACAATCTGTGCCAGCGTTGCACCACCTTCATTGTAAAAAAAAAAAATCCTTACATCTTATCTAAATCTACTCTCTTCTAGTTTAAAACCATTACTGCTTGACCTATTGCTAGGGGCCCAATTAAAAAGTCTCTCCTCATTTTTCTTACAAACTCCTTTTACATATTGAAAGGTTTGCAATAAGGTCTCCCCTAAGCCTTGTCTTTTCCAGGCTGAACAACATCAATTCTCTCAGCCTGTCTTTATAGAAAAGGTGCTCCAGCCCTCTGAGCATTTTTTTCACCCTTCTCTAGATTTGCTCCAATGAGTCCATGTCTTTCCTGTGCTGAGGACCCCAGAGATGAATGCAGGACTCCAGATGGGGTTAGGGCAAGACTCTCTCCAGCTCAAGTGCATGCTCTGAAATTGTCAGTCTCTGGTGAATTCAGCTCTTTTGATATAATTCAGAATTCAGCTAATTTCTAGATATATTTGGGAAAGTGTCTATTTGGGAGTGCATCTATTCCAAATACAGCCTGTTATAGACAATACTGGACCCTGTGAGATCCTGACAGCTAAATGGTTTATCTTTTCAAAGTGAAAGTAACAATTCTGTCTCATACAGAACACTGGACTTGTAATTCAAAAGATCAAATTTAGAAAGGATTTTGTTCACGTGTTTGAAGAAACTGACATTTTTTACAATCTAGCCTCGAATCATCTTCTAGGTTGACACTGAAGGGATCAAAGTAAACACATGTAGGAACCTAATAAAACCAAATGTCCCAAAAGACAGGTCAACTAGCTTTCTACTTCACATTCTGACTTAAAATGTGATTCCCATTCAATAAATTTGTGCAAAGAACGATGGACTGAATTTCTGTAGCCTAAAATGAATTCTGCCAGGATACTGCAGTGATATATTAAGGGAAGAGAGAATGAGACAGAGCTTCCAGGACTCCAGAATGATGTGGCAAGGAGGAAACAACTAGGGAGTTATTAGAAACCTTTTTCTATGGACAGATTAATTGAGACAAAAATATAAGTGAGTTCTCCTGGGTCACAAAAGAGAGCTGCAAACAGATCAGAAGTCTCCACGTCCCCTTCTTTAAACTACTTACTATGGTCAAGGTGTCTTCTCAATAACTAGTCAGTGTAACTAGATTGGGACATCTGGATTTTTTTTATATTTATGTTCAAATTTAAAGTTCACCCAGGAACTGGAAAAGGTGGCCTGGGGAGTATGTCCTTTAATTAATGCCTCTATAACAACCAAAAAACACTAACAGAAAAGGGAATCATCTAACTTTCCCTGTGGGACACGATCTGCAAGACTGGGGGGTGTTCAGCTCCTGTCCAAGCTGTCTGGCACATATGCTGCAAAAACAAGTGTCAGCTAATGGAGCATGCCCTCATGCTCAAGGAAGGAGCAAAATGCATTGTGCTGCATGTCCCAGTGGAATTTGGCTCCTTTTGAGTAGGATCATGGCTGCACCAAAGTTGATCGCAATCAAATATTTTCCCCATATTATAGACAAAAGAACAAAAACCTTGGATGAAGTGGACCAGCTTGACAACAGAAATTTTAAAAATACTTTCTCCAGGGAATTAGCCTGGAATCTACACCATAGGCATGGGGTAAAAATCAGGGATGAGTGACATTAAACTTTACTTGTTCGCTGTCCCAGCTGCAAGATACTTGCAGTGATTTACCTAGTGAAACAAGGAATTACTGGAACTGGTGCAACTCGACCATGCAAAGCAGCTTAACAAGCAAAATCATAATGTGTGGCAATTTTCCTGAAGTTCCAGAATGACTCTCATGGAACCTCAAAGGTGAAATGATCTAACAGAAAAGTGGAATTGTTTTGAAAATTAAACCCCCACATTTCACACTAAGTAGAGCTAGGAAATAGGACCCAAAACACTGTGTCTCCTCCTGCTCTGACAGAAAGTGGTTAATTGCTATATTTGGTGAGAAAATGTATTTAAAAGCATAAAATTGAAGGTTTAATTATATTTGGTATGTGTTACTGGCAGAGCTTCATGAAATGATCAACAATTATCTTTCTCATCCATCAAATGCTCAGGGATCACACAAGAACAGGGAGTAGGAATATGAAATAAGCTGTGCCAAAAACATAAAAATGTGTTGTTTCTCTTGCAGCTTTCTTCATTTCCCCCCCCCACATTTTCCATGAACATCATTCAAATTAAAGTGGGTTTTTTCAGCATAGCTACTTTCCCACTTATCTGGAAGCAATCAACCCCACAAAACCTTTTGAGCACCAAACTCGCTACAGGACACAGTTGAGTCTCATTTTAAACCAAGAACAAATTAACGCATTCCAATTTAGCTCCAGCACTTGACTAACCCAAAATGAATCAAAAAATTCTGCTCATTGACATGCAAACCCATCTTTATTACATTGCTACTCGTAAAACTTCATACGCAACAGCACAACTCTGCCAAAACATTCAGACAACAAAAACCAGCTTAATTTTGGACATTTACACATGTTTTTGAAAGACTCAGATATTTCATGCCTACAACCAAACTTTAATTAGTGCTAAAATTACAATACAATGCATCCCATCAAAGTAGGCATGCTATTTATAGCTGCATATTTAATTCTTGGGTAGTCAGGTACTCTGTACATCAGGATCACTATCCTGCTTAGCTAAAAAGTTCTTTGTTCAGTGCTCAAAACACAGCTGGAGCGGGATGCACAATATGCCATGCTGTGAACGCCACTGAAAGATGTAACTTATAAATGGTGACTTTATTAGTACTTACACATTTATCTATTTACCTTCTGATTTTTTTCTTATTGAGGTATTCGGCCCATGTTAGTGAAGGACAAACAGCAGAAAGCTTGATGCTGCTAACAGATGTGGATACACTTAATGGGAAAACCCATTATTTCAGGGAAGGGCTGAGATTTCTGTGGGATTCCACAAAAGGCTAAGCTTTTGACACTTATATAAAAGTCTCCAAAGAGCAGTTATTTGTTGTTTATTATGAGTGGATATTTGGAATGGTAGCTTGAGGCCTGGAGTGCTCTAAATTCATCATGTAACACACACGATTTTAGTTACCCAGGGATCACAGCTTAGACCCCAATATTTGGTGTTGCAGTCTGACCACCATAACCAAAGCACAGCTCTTCCTGCCTTCACCATCCAAAACTGGAATACAGAGAAGTGGAGCAGCATCATGGAAATGTTCCCTACCACAACACAATGCGTGGCCTCACCAAGCACAGAGAGATTCAGTGCTTGCCAACCACTTGGGAATTTAATATTGTCCAGGCTTTATTGAAGACTCTTGTCAAGCAGAGGGAGCAGGTAACAGGGCATAGGAATAAAGAGCTCCTTTAACTTCTGCGCTTGAAGTCTGTTCACCCCCAATTACCATCTGTCAAAGCAATTCACTCAGGTGCTTGCATTTAGCTGGGATGAACAGGTACACAAAGACATGGGAAAGCATTTTCACTCCATGTAGAGGTGACTCAGAGCCCTTTTTCCACCACGTAATGAGGGACCTCTAGCAGACAGTTTGACCTGAGTGTTCCATGGAGGCACAATCTCAGATATGCTATTAGCACTGCTTAGGTTTAAGGATCTCAAGTTTACTCCAGTTAGTACTGGTCAGATAATAATGATGGGATGCTTTGAAAGAAAATCTATATCTTCTGTTTTTAAGGACAGAATAATCCAATGGCAATTCCAAAAAGTAAAAATTAGAGAGTCTGACTGCCCAGAAGAGCTATTTTCAAAGGTCACATGCATTGGTAATAGAAAGCTTGAATAGCAAAAAGGCAAAAACCCTGTGAAATATCCAATAACTCAGATGAACAAACAAATACCTCATTATAGACAACAGAAGCATGATCCCAATATATAGGTTTCCTTTTAAAGCAGGATGTCTACTTGTAGATATACTCTAAAAGCCCACACATTAATTACAAAGGAAAAAAAATATAAAAGAGTTCAATTAATTTAGTTCTTTTTTTCCGGGTATTTCATGACCGTCAGTCTGAAATTTTGAAAGTGGCCCACATTGAAGATAACCCTATAAACAGGGTAACTTGGGACTTAAAAGAAAAAAGGCTAAAAAAGTAAAAGGTAAACTTTCCCCACATATGGTTCTAACAGATGTGGTTTTAAATTACCATTGGGACATAATAATGTTTTTTGAATAGACTGAATGTTAAATAGTTGGCTCTTCCTATGTGACAGACATTAGCGCTCAGTGGTTTAAGCAGAAAACTCCCCATTTGTGTCTTTAGCTGGCATATACTTCATTTTCAGCCCACGCTGGTCAGTATGACTTAATACCTTGGCCTGCTGTCCCTCTCACCAGCAAGAAAAAGGATAAAGTAGGATTAAAGACATGAAACAAAACAAAACCAGGCAACATCATCCCCCCCACCCCCCACCCCAGCAGCCAATGCCAAGCTCCTGCATTGTTCCTTAAACAACAACTCCCGCAGCCCTGCAATGGGAACTCACTGGAGATGACAGCTGAGGAAGAAAAACATTAAATAATTCAAAGCCACTAACATCAAGTCTGATGTAGGTATAAAAATAGTTACAAAACACCACTCTACATGTTTTCATTATAGGAACTTTGACTTACTTGGAAACATCAAGAAAACCTCAAACCTATGCCACTCCCAGCTTCACACGCTCAATTAGTCCGGCAGTGGAAATGACATCCATTTCCAAACCAGCCTTCAATTTTCATGGCCATTTTGTGCTTCTGCACTGGGGGAGCCAGCACTGTTCCACAGCAGGAGTGAAAAAGCCTGATCCAGAGACCATTAAAACCAACAGGAGCCTTTGAATTAACAGTAATGATTCTTGGATCTGGCCCTGGTTTAAGTTAAAGTGTTGTGGTGCTTTGGGGATTGAAACAAGATTGAATATGATTGGCTTTTGTTATCTCCAAAAAATCTTTGTTGCTGGGAGTGTCCATTTACAAACACTCAGTCTGCCAAAGCAGTGTACATTTTTAAAAAAAAAGCCTTAATGAAATTCCTTTATAAAGAAACATAATAGCAAGGTGAGCTACCACATAGTCTGTGTAAAATTAACTCCAAGTGTTTTCATTGCAGCAGAGGGAAGGAGAGAGAAACAGACAGGAGTATTGACATATGAAAAATATATGCCCCCATACACACATTAGATTGGGCAGCTTTGCTGGGGCTGGGTATCCTGATTTTATTGATTTATGTATTTCATCTCAGCAGAGGTGTTACAGACTTTTTAGTCTTCCATGCTCTGAAATGGAGGGTGGGAAGAAAAAAAAATAAAGGAAAAAAAGAATCAAAGAGTCCTCAGTGCACAGAGCTCAATAGAGTAATGGCTGCAGGAATTCAATTCTAGTGATGAAGAGCTGGGAGGGGACCCTCTCTTCCTGGTGTTCCCCCATTTTATTACCCCTTAAAAGATCCACTTTTCTTCCCTAGTATAAGCTTCTGGTATCCCCTTCTTCTCTGTTGCCATCTTCTCAACTAGATGCTTACTGTATCGGATAATCTCTGGATTTATATATACATAAAATTCAACAAAATAAATACATAAAATTCAACAAAACATGAATTATGCAGAAGTTATAAAACAATACAAAACAAAGTGATGCAGGTGTACAATAACGTTGCTCTCTAGAGCCTGTGATCAGCAGCGTTCGGCGCAGAAAGCCACAAACAGATGACATTTTAAAGCATATGGGGGGTATGCAGGGCTGCAAGCAATGGTTTGTAGCTTCTGTATGAGTCATTTGTGCATCCTTCCAATCCCAAATAAGATTGTGAACAGCAGCAACAATAATAAGCCATAAAAGCTAAGCCCTAAAGGAAGCCCTGTTCAGGTAGACCCAAGTGCTTGCCAGAAAACAGGGCTCTAAGTGACTGGCAGGTGGCTTTGTCTGCTCACACTTTCTTGTGAAATAAAAGCAAAACTAAGAGAGCAGCAAAAGTTTCCAAATCCCAGGTGCCTTTGCAAGGCATCATGAACACAAGAGGGATTCTAGGATAGAAAGGAGATGGAGGTACAGGGGAAACCTGTCAGTCTGTGAGATGATCATTAAGTTGTCCCTTGGCATCAGGATTCTGGTGTTCCAGCGTGGAGGAAGTAAGGGCATAATTTGCTGTTTTGGGGAAGAGCAAACACTGGCTAAAAAGAAGTATTAAAAAAAAGATTCTGTTAGATGCTGACGATGAGAAGTAAAAACATTTGAGCAACACACAACTTCACAGTCAGATGTCACAAGACAAACAGGCTGGTTGATCTTACTTTATATAAAGCATATTTTGTTGGTTATATTTTTGTTCAGATTATCCCCAGGACAAGAATAAAAGTCAAAATGAGAGCCTGTTTCATTGCTGGGCTTTCTGATTCTCTTACAAAGCCTCCAACCATTACATACAACCTACTTTAACAGTACTGAGTAACAAGCAGAGTGATAAAAACATCAGATGAAATTCAGTATCAATAAAAGCAAAGTAATGCATAAAGGGAAAAACAATTCTAACAATGCATATACAATGTGGGCTCTAAATTAACTGGTGCCACACAGAAAGTTGGCTGAGGAATCTCCATGGGATGCACTCTACAAATACTGGCTCTCTGCTCACACCAGTTAAATGCATAGGGAAAATTTTGAGATACATTAGGGAAAAAAAAAATAGCCAGTGAGAAGAGAAAAATCATAGATCATTTATATTGGAAAAATATTTGTAAAATCCTTGAGCCTAGCCATTAACCCAGCACTGCCAGGCCACCATGTCCCTAAGAACCAATCCACACACTTATTGAACACTTTCCAGCATGGTGATTCCACCACGACCTCAGCAGCCTGTTCCAGTGCCTGATCCCTCTTCCAGTGAAGAATTTTTTCCTAATATCCAATCTAAACTTCCTCCGATGCCACTTGAGGTAATTTCCTCCTGTCTTGTCACTTGTAACTTGGGACAAGGGGCTAACCTCAATCAGGCTACACCCTCCTTTCAGGGAGCTGTAGAATGGGATAAGGACCCCCCTGAGTTTTCTTTTCTCCAGGCTAAATATAATATGGGATGATGTTTTGTAAAGTAACATGCATTTCTGTCTTAATGCTGCATACATTTTGGGTCTACCCATCTCTAAAACACAGAGCAGAATTATCAAAGACAGATGAAAAGGCTGAAAAGATAATCAGGAATATTGAAAGACTTGCAGAATAGATAAAGTAGGGTGGGGTTTTCAGCTTGGAACAGAAAAACAAAACCAAAGAGTAGAAGGAATATATCCTGCTGTATTACCCACAAAGTAGGAGTCATCTAATGAAATTACCAAATTGAGAAGTTAAAGCAGAAAAACAGGAAGGCTTATTCACTCATTGCATGACTTTAAATTTTGAAACTTCTTCTTGTGGCAATCACAACAATATGCTAGGTTCAAAAAGAATCCAGCAAATTGTTAGAGGACAACTGCTTCAAGGCCCACTAAGCAGGATGGTTCAAAAGACTGTCCTTCAGAAGACTGTAATGAAAAAGTGCACTCTGAATTTTAACATGAATAAAACTTGACTTCATATCAGTACCATAAAACTGCTGTAAACAGTTGGCAATCTAGGAAAAACTCCTGGGTCATGGGACTAGCCTAAATCCTCATCACCTCCATAAAGCTGTTTGTACCCCCTTCTTTCTCTCTTCTCCTTGGAAAATGCTTCCACCACATTGAATCAATATAAGTCATTAAGCCATCAGAAAAAACCCAAAACCCCATACAAAAGATGGAGCTTGTTTTGTCCTGGGTTGATAAATTAAACTGTAGAATCACAGAAACACAGAATGGGTTGGGTTGGAAGGCACCTTAAAAACCATCCAGTCCTGGCCCTCTCTGCCATGGCAGGGACACCTCCCACCAGACCAGGGTGCTCAGAGCCCCATTCAGCCTGGTCTTGAACACTGCCAGAGATGGAGCTGCCACAGGTTCTCTGAGCAGCCTGTGCTCAGCTGCCTCACTGTCCTCACAGTAAAGAATTTCTTCCTCATATTTAATCTAAATCTGCCCTATCTTAATCTTATACCATTACCTCTTGTTCTACCACTGCATGCATCAAAAAGTCATAAATCATCAGACATATTCTGAAGGAGTCAAATAACAGGAGCTGGGGAGGGAGAACATTGGGATGGGAGAAGAGGTGGAGAGCAGGAGACCTCTCCTTTCATACCAATGGGTCCTGAATTTGGGTCTGATGTGAAACTGCAGCCTGATAGTCACCTACGGTGATGATAACAAAAGAGAAAAGCTGGTCACATCAAAATGCAATTATCTGTTCTTTCAATTTTCTGGGTTTTCATTTGGGACTTTTTTCCCTTGTTTTTTTGGCTCTGGTTTGTGATAATAGTTGCAGTTACAACAGAATGCTGCTACACTAAATAAGAACTCCTCTGTCGGCAGGACACTGAACCTGAGGGTGGGATACATGGGAATTTGTGTGATTGCTCTGTCAGCGCAAGATCTCCTGAGATTTCTTTGGATCTAATCCTATCCTGCAGTGCTGTATCACTTTGATGTGACTTTGTGGGATTCTCATTACTTGTATTCACTTTGGTTTCCAGGAAGCTTGAGATTTCATCATCCGCTAACATATGCTGAAATGCATGTGTCAGTTTTATAATAAATTTCCAATATAAAAAAAATCTATAAAATGCACAAATATGAAATTAGTTTGTAAGACAATCTCCAGTTCTCTGTTTATTAGGGAAAGGCGAAGTTGGTAGTGCTGTCAGTTACAGGAAGAGTGAGGCAGCTTTAATAATAAAACAGCATTCACAGTTTCTTATAACTATACTAAGCAAATTGTTTGGCCTGAAAATTTCCATGCCAGCTGTCTGCCTCAGGCTGAAGTTTTTTGGAAAATTTCAGTCAAAACAGTTCAGCAGATTCTGAGAACAAGGCTAAGGAAAAATATGTTGTTTTACTCACGTTTAAAAAAAAAAAAAAAAAAAGCCTTTAGCTTTCTTTCTAAAGCCTCCTCTGGGATTTTTAGGGCTTTAGAGGAAGGACTTGAAATTTGCCTGGGAGAGAACTGTATTTCTTCTAATGAATTTTGTGTGTATCTGTGTGAATTAAGCCACATTTTGATTAAAAAAAACACTGTTGCTACATGTTCCTGGATGCATTTATATATATTTGCCAGCTTCCATCACTTACATTTCTACCTGTGTATGAGTAAACAAGATGCTTTATGCTATGAAAGTGTCAGGTCTGCATCCAAGTATTAGAACTGCAATCAGAGATGCTCTCTGGTTCTTGGTATGATCTCCAGCTGGTAGGAGCTGAATGAAGTTGGGATGAGAGTCTTGGAGAGCAGGGGTTAGAGGGGTGAAAATGGGATTGCAGAAAGAAGCTGGTTGAGGCAGAACATGAGGAGAAGACCAGATTGAGTGGGATGGACTGAAGGATCTGTTGAGAGGAGCAGAGTACTCTGTTAAACTAACCCATTGACACACAGAGAGACCAAAATGAAGCCATGTCACAAAGGTACACGGACAACTCAATAAAAATAAAAGAAATCAACAAAAACTAGACTAACAGACCAATAATATGAGTTAAAAGAATATATTGGAGGCCCATAATTTAAGTAAAAAACACAATGAAAGTTGCCTTAATCAAGTGTCTGAATAACAAGACAGTCATTATTCACAACACAGTGTTTTATCCAAGCCAGCCCGGAGATGAAGCAATGAGAATGAGGAGTAGAAGAGGAGATTTACAATCCCCATCTCAGCCATTGCAGAGCTGGGAGGTTTGTAGTGACTAAGCAGAGGATTGTGGAATGAGGGCAAATGTGTTTCAGACTAAAGCAGCCAAATGATGTCCCAAGACTGTGGGCAATGCTGGGCAAGTCCCTTCAACCCAATATTTCATAATTGTGTCCGAGTGTGTTGCAGCCTATAGATGATCTGATCATCGTGACAGCTCAGAGTCTGATCTGCTGAAGTGTCAAACATCCACAGCAGCAATTAAAGGCTGTGTGCACTTTGCATTGTTTTAGCACCACCGTAAGGAAACGCTGTAAGTAATCTCTGATCCCGCCTCTGCCTGTAGGAACTCATCGACCAGTTGGCTCTTGAGATTGTTCTCTGCTTTCTAGAACAAAAATCTGTGCCAAAAAGCTGATCACACCTCAAATCCAGCTGCACAAAGGGTAATTTTCTAGAAATAGCAGCATTTGCTTGTTCCGGACTGACAGGATCCGTGCTGCCCACAGCCCAACCACCTAATGCTGTTTGTATCAACAGGCAGAAAGCAAATTCCAGTGTCTCTCATGCTCTATCAGTTTCTCCAACTGCTTCTGGCAGTCACTTCTAAAAGCCTCTTGGTTAACCAAACTCTCCCTTCCTATTCTTCTTTATGTTATGGAGGTAAGGATGAAATGGTTTTCAGCATCCAAAGACACAGAGGCAGTTCAAAAGGAATTAGCAGAATATTAAAAACTTCCATTATAAAATAGGGGAGTTCAGTTCGTTTATAAGACTGGGCCATTTAAGGCCAGGTGATCCAGTGGAAGAAACGGTTTATGAATTGCAGGCCCCCAGGACTTTGCTTTTATGTGAACAGGCAGTACTTGAAGATACTCCTGACCAGGAAATGAATCCTGGCTTCTCTTATTCTCCATACAGCATAATATCATATAATCATAGAATATCATGAGTTGGAAGGGATCCACAAGGTTCATTGGGTCCAACCCCTGATACAGAAGAACAAGATTCAATTTATGAAAAGATAAAATATTCCCTAGAAGGAACAAGCCCAGACTGGATTGTTTTAAAGCAATTTTTAAGATTTTCGGTGCACTTATTGAAGTTTGAGGGGAAGACAGCAAAGCCTGTGAGGCCTTATTGCATACCCTATGATGCAGGGTTGGAAGAAAAAAAGTGAAATACAGGATTTAATCTTCTGTTTCCTAATTTTTGACTGTATAACTAATCAATCTCCAGAATACTTTGAAGGCTCAGTGTGTGCAAACACACGTGCAGGCAAGTGATACAGCCTCTTCTCAGTGTTTAAAGAGAAAACTGAACTGAATAATCACCTAAAACCTAAATCAATGGGCACTGAGACATCTCCTGCTTTCACGTTTGCTGCTGCTGCCAGGGTAGCACATCTGCCAGCGGTGCCTTAGTGGTGATTACGGCAGTGGAGCAGCATTCCGGACTGCAGTGGTTATCCTAGACTGCAGCAAATGCTACTTCACTGAAACATGTGGAGATATCTGTGAAATCACACTGAGCCATCCCCATTTAAACAAAATGATAAATGCAGTTCAGTGAGCTCCTCCACCTAAATCGACCATCAGCAGCTCATCTCTCCTTCTTCCTCCTTCCCCCCACTTAAAAAAAACCCCAAAACCAACGATTGTGTCACATCCTAGAAAGGAACACTTACTTGGAAAAGGAAACTTATCTGTCAGCCCTATTCCATTTCATGATGCACTTTCCTCCTTCTGGCTGCCAACACACTGGAAGAACAGAGAAATCCGTGCCTGCTTTCGTGGACATCTTCACATTCAAAAGATCACCTCTGCTGATACCCAGCAGGACAACATTCAATGACGTTAGAATCCCCCTGCAGCACAAACAGCTTCATTCCCAGCAATTTGGAATAAAGGTAAAAGGATTTTTGTGAATAAGGCTCAAACTTTCCAAAATTTGAACTTTCTCTAAGAAGTGTTTGTCACTGCACACAGACAAGGAAACGTGTCCTCTTACTTGCGTTTCAACTCTGCCTCTACAGATGCTCCAGGGAGAGAGATGTAGAACAGCTGGCAAAAAAAATTATATATATATATATATATATATATATATATATATATATATTTCTAACAAAATTATTTATCTATCAAGTAAAGCAAGGGTGAAACAGCACAGAAGAAAGGAAACTGTACTTTTATTCCTGAATTCTGTAAGTCCTACAGCCATGCCACAGCACCACTCCTCATGTTATGCTGACATAGTTAAGATATAAATTTCTCCATGATTCTTTTTCCTTTTAATCTAGAGCAAAGAGGAGATGCCCATATATACTTATGCTTTAAAAAAATGCTACATTATAGGAATTTTTTTCTCTGAAACATATCAGTCAGGGATCCATGAATACCCTATTCACTGGAAAGTCATGCAAGCTACTCTGTCAAAGTACCAAGCAACGCCAATCTGTCACTTCAAAGCAGAAACAGAGTATTTTAGCTTTTAGTTACAATAAGCTATGCTGATAGACCTTGTAACAGGACAGGTAACAGTCAGTCTTTAAATCTGAATTGACATTGATTTACAGAGTTTCATTTCTTTGAATCAAATCTGAGAGAAAATGAGTTTCAAGCTACTTCATCTCTTGAAATTACAACTACACATTTCTTAAACACTGAAGAGTTTGCTCTAAAAAAGGAAAAAAATATAATCTCAACTGCCTACAGAGGTAAGATAAAAGGGGAAAGTGATGTTAAAGATATCAAACTAGTACGTTTATGTTTATTCATATTTTTTAAATTCTGCTTTTCCCCTCCATAAATTTTTAAAACCGCCTTGATTTGAAATCCTAATAATAAATATGCCAGACAACATTCTTCCTGTCAAATCTCTCTCTTCATGGTATTACTGCAGTATTTGTAACTTTTGATCTGGAAACATCACGTTACCTAAGATCATAGTTCTGCTTCTTGCAAAGATGTGATTCTGTCAGAAAATGAACCATTGAAGCGGGAACTCAACAAAACTGGAAATTACTTTCCCAGGGAAAAGGTAGCTCTGCTTAAGCATCTCAGCTATTTTAAAGTACAAGAACTCAATGTTTTATTCTCCTGAGCAGAGAAATGGCAAACTACCAGGTTAAAAATAATTAGAGTAGGCTCTTAATTGGAATAGGGTACATGTTGTAGACAGAATGAAATAACATTTCGTTATGATGCACTCCAGGAAACCAATAAAATAAAACAAAATAAAATAATCACTTTGTAAAACAAAAAGAACATTTCCCTTGCCAGCATACTACCCGCTCACCAAAACAAAAGGAAAGCATCTATTTTAAATGAGTCAAGGAAAAAATAATTGATCTACATGGACTTCAAATTGTAGAGTCTTCTCAGCCCAAATCTCACTCCTTCCTCAGACTCACTGAAAGTAGAGATGTCTCCCTTTTTCCATCCAAGAAGTGAAATAAATTGGGGGGAGGGGGGACTAACTCCCCTCCCCAACCAAAACCAGATGAGCAGCTTTACCCTCATCTCTCCACAATTTTTCCCTATCCTTTAAAATTAGAGAAGGCAAAATCTCCACAGAAAAGCCTTTCTAAACCAGGACCCCTTGCTAGCAAGAAAAGGAAACTATAAAGTTAACTTCTGCATCTCCTTTTGGCTTCTACTCCTTTTTCTGCCAAAGAGCAACCCGAGAACCTTTTTCCATATTAATGATCCTCTCTCTTCACCAAGACATGACATTTCTTCTCCAGGTCACACACGTAAATAACAGATGAATTGAAAATCTCCCCTTGTGAAGATGTGTACACATGCACGCACGTATGGATGGGAAAGGAGGGTGAGGCACAGAGGCAGAGATCCTATACAGATGTAGTGCAGTGGCAGTAATTCCCAATCTTAGTGATTTTATTTTTTGAGGGGGATAAAGGGGGAAAAAGTGAAACAGGTTATCTGCAAAGGCAGCTCCCCTCTTCCCTGCCCCAGCGTTGTGTGCAGACCCCTTTCCCAGGGTGGTGGGTACAGAGCAGTGATCCTGCACTCAAGGGAAGAGTAACACAGGTTACATTTTCAGGTGCCTGGGAAATGCCCGGCCGCATACCATGACCTCACGGCCCCTCCCTGCCCCCAAACCCACTGTAAACTAGCCCAGACCCCAATTTTCTTCGGCCATGCACTGACTTGGGGCTTGCATTCTCGAGGGATCATGGCAGCAATGACTTCTCCTGGCCACAAACCAGCCTGCTCCAGCACGGACGGATCCAGCCGCGTGGCAGTGTCTGGGAGCTGGGACTTTCACAAGGAAGGGCAGCTCGCAGTGGCCACAAACGAGCAAATTCCTACAGCCCCGTACTACAGGCAGAGCCGAGCGAGCTGCTCTGGTCTTGCCTCGCTGCAAAACAGTGCAAGAGACGCGTCCTCCTCCCTTTATGCTCCCCCCACCCCCATACTAAATATATATATACACACACACACACACACACACACACACACACACACACACACACATACACATACTCCTTGTTTTTTCCACCCAAGCCTATAAAAGTGCTACAGGCAGAGGCACTAAGTGGGAGGCGCCTGGCTCTGAAGAGGCCAATGAAATAAATTAAATACAAATCTGGCTCGGCCCCAGCCTCCCCCAGCTACCAGGGGAGAGGTTGGGGTTCGCGGTGGCCAATCCCCAGCTCCTGCCAGAGCCAGAGTGCAGGTGGCATATGCGGACTGCTGGCACGGTATAGGCGAATATATGTTAAGCCTTGGGTGTTGCAGGCACATATGGTGCACATGTTGGGAGCAGAGCACTTTCCATAGGAGGGGAGGGGCTACCCTACTAGCAAGCAATTTTATTAGGGTCAGCGAAGCCGAAAGGAATGGGATTGGGATAGGCTGGGAGCTGCCAAGTTCTCCTATCCAACTCTGGTGCCCCAGAGCAGGGAGCAGCACACGAACAACTTGCCAGGCTACAGCAGAAGTTTACCTATAAAAAGTGAAAATTTCCAGCTCCAAAAATTTGCTCTCATTTTCTCATCTTATGGTCCTCCCTTCACCTGAGACTTTTCTCGGGGGAAAAAAAAAAAAAAAAGTAAAAAAAAGGAAAATGATGCAGCTGTAAATTCAAGGTGAAGCTTCACTGCAAAAAGTTAAGGAGGAAGATAGGGCTGAGGTGGAGAGACTAATTTTTTGGTTCGATTCAGGAGCTTGGTGTTTTGCCTTTTTTATTTATTATTTTTCAATCATAAGAAATTGAACTTTCCAAGAAAAACCTTGAGCAAATGCATTCAAGATGCAGAAAGGTCTTGCCTATCCATTCAGTGAGCATTTAGTCATCTCTGTTTTGGCTGTATGAGAAATGTATTTCAGACTGTATCCCATAAAACAAGGCAGTGGCATAAATATGTTTTTTTTGGTTTGCTTTTTTTTTCCCCCCCAAATCATGTGTTTACATGATTGTAATCACTGTGAGTTTCTGAGTGTGGCCATGATAAGAAAGTAAATAAATACTGCCTTGTGAATACTTTTAGAGTTTGGGGGGGGGGGGATTAATTATTATTTTTTAAAGATTTTTTATTTCTTAACTACGATTTGTTTTGAAGTAAAATATCCCAGATATTTTACACTACATTTTCAGTCAAAACAACTCCCAGGAAATAAATGCCCTTTGGTAGCAGCCTGGTTTTAGGTTCAACAGCCCAAATTTGTATTTGAAAATGCAAATTGCTGAGAATACTAGCAGAAGTCTGAACCACTGCATTTCTTCCAGGCACTCCAGCATCTTTTCTCCAACACCACACTATTTGGGCGAGCTTTAAATCCTGGCAGGGCATGGCTGGAAGCAGGGTTTTAACATTTAATGCCTGAGAAACAGACTTGTCACTCAACTTGCAGTCAAGCACATTTCTTTTTTTTTTTTCTTTTTTGTTGGCGGCAAACCCACCTTTCCTTGGAAAATGGGAGACCCCATCCTCACCCCCGATTCTAGCACGGATCCAAATGTAAACATACACACACACACACTCCCACCACGCACCACCCTGCAGCAGGACACGAGTATGGGGGGTTCAGACAGAGCCAAAAGGAGCCTTGTGAGCTGAGAAATACCGAGGCTCTTCTTTCTTATTCTGTGTTTTTTCTGCCTCCTCTCCTCCCTGCTTTTACTATTACATAAATAACACCGATTGATCTTAAAGCTGCATCCTTGCTCCAGTGCCTCCCAATCTGCACTGCTGCCTTCCCCCAGCACAGCCGCACCGCTCGGGGTGCAGAGGGAAGGGTCGGGGAGGGGGAAGGTTGGATGGGAGAATCCACTCCAAACATACCCTGAAGCGAGGTTTTGGCAGTCTGGGGGTGCGTGATCCCCCCCGCCCCAGCCCGGAGTTTCCCGCAGCATCTGTGCCTCCCTCCGAATTGCTGCAAACTGTGCGAGGGGAGGGCAGGGAGCTGGACAGGAGGGAAGGATGGATGCTGGGGAGGGAAAGCCAGGGATTCAGGGAGCTTCTCCCCAGCCCCAGCCTGTGTGCCTGGCTGTTTGGTGGAAAGAGGGAAGGGGGAAGGGAAAATTCAATGGAGTCTATGGCATAAATACACTTTTCAGAGGAAAAAGCGAAGCTTACCATGTCTGCAGCTTCCCCCCCCACCGAAATGCCACTTCTGTGTCCAGCGATCCCAAAGTGGAAACTACAGGCAGGCACCGGAGCTCATCTCCGCAGGCAGCTCAGAGATATACCGCTGCCACCCAAAAAATCAAAACCAAAATAAATTACAAAAAAAAAAAAAAAAAAAAAAAAAAAGAACAACGACGGGTCCAGCTTCTTTCCTGACAGGAATCGTCCTGGTAGGACTGCCCAAAATAAGCAGCTGCAATCCAAAGGCTTTATTTAAAGCTTCCCCCCCTCCTCCTCCCTCTCTCCGTGCCTCGCTCGCTCTCTCCCTCTCGCTGTTACACACAGAGAGAAAGAGAGACACACACAGGTTACATGAATGGGAGGCAGGAGCCAGCGCTCCCGGCTGGAATGACAGGCGCACATGCGGCTGCCGGCTGCCCACCCCGGCGGCGTGGGAACCGCTCGGACACGGCCTGCAGATGCAGGAGAGGGGCATGGGGTGGGACCGGGCGTGGGGTGGCATGGACACGGAACATGGCATAGGCGTGGGGACGGGGAGGACACAGGCATGGGCACGGCATGGACGTGGGGCTGAGGAAAGCACAGGCATGGTCAGGATCACAGAATAGACGTGAGTCAGGGATGCACAGAGACACGGGCATGGAATGGGCATGGGGGAATACAGACACTGGCATGAGATGGGAATGGGCACAGGGGTGGGTGTGATGCCGTGGTGGCACAGGCATGGATCAGAGGAGGACGGACTCAGGCATGGCGTGGGCATTGGGAGAAGGGCATGGGCATGGCATGGGCATGAAGGGGATTTGGGCACACACGGCATGGACAGGGCTGTGAGGAGGGGATGGGCATGGACAGATATATGGGCATGGTGAGGAGACGGGCATTAGAATGAGAGGGCAGTGGGGATAGGAGAGGATTTGCTTCAGTACAATAGGCATGGGTTGGGTTTGTGTGTGGAACAGGCATGGGGATGGGTTGGAATGGCACTGGCTATAGCATGACAATGGAATGGGGATCAGGATGGAGGCATGAAGAGAATGGAGATTTGCCTCAGATATTGCCTTCATGTCCTGGCCTTGGTGAACCTCCCTCTCTTTGTGGGGTCAGGTGGGCTCTAGTTTCAGCACACATCGTGAGAAGCAGGAAACCTCTGTTTCTCCTGTGCCTCTAGTTAAGGAGCTTGCATAATGTCTTGCTTGTGGGTTGAGAAGCATCATGCCCAATGTGTCAGGAGATGACATTACTATAATTATCAGTTACTATTGCTATTATTAAATATATTTTTTTCATATAATTATGCTGTTTGGTGATTGAATTCTCAGAAAGAAGGCCTGCAAGAATTAAGGTTAATTCTTCTTGAGGAGGAAGATCAATGCTACCAGATTTTGCCTTTTAAATATTTGGGGGGGGGGGGGGGGGGCATTGCTTTGGTTTAATCTGTTTTTAAACTTTTTTAACAGTAGTGACAAGAAATTAGGGCTATTTAATGCTGCTATTCAACATGGTCTGAAGAAAGAAAAGGTTGTGGTGTCACTAAGTGTCAGGCCCTGCTACTGCTTCACTTCCTGACCTTGGGCAAGTCCTCAATAACTTATCCCTGTCAGAATATATCACCCATTGCCATTTAAACTCAGCCTATCATTTTCTCATTCACCAAATAATCACATTTTTCTCTTTCAAGTCCCTCCTCAAAATTTACTCTTACAAAACTTTTCAGCAACAATCTCTACAGAGCTTGTGTTGACATCACTAATCTTGGAGTGACACTGGATTCAGCCCTAAGACCACATTGTAAGAGGAGTGCTGAACAAAATGGACTGCAGTACTTCATGCAGTGCTTTGAGCTACATGGGTGTCTTCCTCTTCATGGCATACCTTTAAATCAGCCAGGTGCAAGTCTGCTATGTTCTGCCTTTGTCTCCTGTTCTAAAATTTCTAGTCTTTGTGGAAAGCAAGAGGTAAGATATGTGTTTAATTTTAAATCCAGAACTCACAGTAAAAAGACGCACAGCAAATCAGAACATCATCCTAAAACAGCTGAGTCCTCAACATAAAGGTCTGCTTTGCAAAATAGCTACTGCTCTTCACTGGTTTTTTTTTTTTCAGTCATACATATTAAAAATGAAATATATTTGCATTGGCCTTATTACCTCTGGAATATATTCCACATCAGGAATCTAGACTCTAGACAAAGGTAATTTAGGTCTCCGGAAGGAAAAAGTTTAACTGAGAAATATATATATTAGGAATAGACCTCATCCAAATTCAATGGTAATTGTATAAGCCTTTCAAAAATCATACAGTATGCAAGCTTCCAAAATTTCGGAACAAGAAACATTTCCATTTAAATGCCAAGAAGCAATTTTTCCTCTCTTGTTCAATACTAAATCAGTCACATGAGCAGTTTGCATTTGATTTTAGAAAGGAAATGGAACATCTTCTCTTCCAATTACATGTAACTTCTTCTTTTTCTTGTTATTAGTGCTCTTACAGTTTGCATTACTTTCCTACAGTTTTGAAACACTCTTTTGAGTCAACCCATTTGCCCCAGACATTTATATTTTTTTAAACTCAAGTGACATTATTAAGAGCAAATCAGTAAACCTAAGTGGGGAGTAGAATGCTGTTTGTTTAAATTCTGGCTGGTAAATTCAAGTTTAACAGGTCAGCACTGTTTGCGTAATTGGCCTTTCTCTGTTAACTGAACTAGACAATAATGCTCCCGGAAAAAAAGAACAATAGTAATTTAACGGGAAAAAGTGACTTTGCTTAGGAAAATCCCCCTCCTGCTTCAATTCACAGTGAATTACTGTGGTCACATAGGTGTGCTGCATACCAATTTGGAGCATACTTTATGAAGATGTGCATCCAAAGTATCAGTGTTCAGCAGCCTGCCACGTTGTGCCTGTGTCCTGCACCCCAGCACCTTTGCACTTTGCTCCTTGAGAGCCCTGACTATTGAGTCAAGTTCTCCTCCATGCAGTGTCTGTGAAGAGTTTGTAAAGAAGTCACATCTGTGGGACAAAAAGGTGAATGACAAGCCCAACACCCCAGCCTCTTAGACCTTGTGTGCCAGAGAGCAAGGACAGCAAGTCCTGGAGCTGCCACTCCAATTAGCACTCAGTGCTCCTAGTGTTGTGTTTCCATGCTGACATTCGCTCCAACAAAACAATGAAAACACCTTTTCTAAAGTCCCCTTTCATCAAGAAAAAAAGTAGCAACATCTGGTGGTCAAAGGCTTCTTACTGACCAAGTTCAGCAGCACTTGGTTTGGTGAGCCCTGGTGGTGCCTAGTGGAGGGCATCTCCTAAGGGACTGCACTGCTTGACAACCACTACTAAAGATTTTAATTTTTTTCTACATCCAGGAAAATAATCCAGAGGGAAAAGCTCATATACTTTAATCAATGGAAGTGAACCCATTTGCCTTTCAGAGACTATAAAATACACACCCCAGGGTTCAATGCTCTTTTCTACTCCTCCAGAACATTCTTAAGGGGAAATCACTCTTTTCTTGATGAATGTGCAATTCAAATGTGGAAATAAGCCATTCTTCATGCTTTCTCCATAGGGTGCAAAATGATTTCTGTAATCA
Source organism: Petroica traversi (assembly GCA_025920805.1). Lineage (NCBI taxonomy): Eukaryota > Metazoa > Chordata > Aves > Passeriformes > Petroicidae > Petroica > Petroica traversi. The sequence continues at coordinate 9,131,671 of JAHLSL010000080.1, read as the reverse complement.
AACCCTTTTTGCCAACATTTCCTGATGAGAATAATTTTATTTATTTTATTTTTAAAAATTTTTTTTATAATAGAAGGGGAAAAACCATATACAAAAGGATTTGCAAAACCAGATCTGGAGTGTTTGACCTTTAGGCTACTATTTGAATTATCCATTCTTTTTTTAAAGGTGCCTGAGGATGAGGATGAGGAACATGAGTAAGGGCTGCAGCTTAAGTTTCCAATCAGGCACTGCTGAAAGAAATGGCTGCAGGAGAAAGATAGGTGTGGGTACCACTGCTAATATTAGTATAGGTATTGGGGATGACATTAGCACTGAGAACACACAGTCCAGTGTTCAGCACACTTTAGCAGCCCCAAGTGTATAACCAAGGCCCATGTGGGGATCATACTGAAATGTGTGCTACGGCAGCAGAGCTGCACTGGTTCCCATGGTAGCTAGATCAAAGAAATCCAGCTTCTCTGATACATATCAAGCTGTGAGGGCAGTGTAGACAAAATTGGAGTCAATTAAGAAAAGCACCTGTGTGAGCTTTTGTAGGACTTGAGCCTGACATCCACAATATATTGCTTGTCACCACAGCATGGGCCATATAATATATAGAGTTCAGGAAATGGGACAGAGCTTTTAGCCACTTACACAGTTAAGGGGTGAAATCCCATTCCTGTATGATAGATGGCAGGGCTGAATCAGAGCTGGATGCAGAGCTGAATCCTGAAGTTCCCACTTTGAGTTATGTCCATCTGACAAAGCTCTTGAGCAAGGTGGTGGAGCAGAAATCACTGGTGTTCCTTATCAAAAGCAGGATTTCTCTCCTCTTTCTCCTCACTCCATGAATGCCTGCATCCTAAATCTGTCTGGATTGAGTAGAGAGATGTCTCCACCACTGGTACCATAGATTATGTCCAGTTAGGGGATGGAGAAATATTATCACATATTGAATTGCAGAATTGGAACAGACCAACTGTTAAGCCAGCACTGTCCAGTCTACCAGTAAACCATGTCCCTAAGAGCCACATCCCGAAGTCTCTTGAACACTTCTGAGGATGGTGCTTTCACCACTTCCCTGAGCTGCCTATTCCCATATCTGATCACTCTTCAGTGAAGAAATTTTTTTTCTCATATCTCGTCTAAACCTCCCCTGGAACAACTTGAGGCCCCTTCCTCTCATCCTGAAGACTCATTCCTTTTGTAAGGGTCTTTCCTTTTATTAGCTGATTTTTAACAGGATGCTAAGGCTCAAGAAGGTCATTCTATACTGACTGTGCTTTTTGTAGCATCTCAGTGGATCTTAAGTCTTGAGAAGAACAGAACTGAGCATCCATCCCTACTCCTGGGTCTTTCACCCTTCCTTTCCTTCCTTGCAAAGCACCAATATCTGCTCTCATACCAGTAAACCAGATGAGGCATACGATGGAGTTGAGAGTCTTCTCCTACTGCTTACTCAGGAAAAGTTCCCATCAAGTGAATTGGCCATTTGCCTGAGTGAATGTTGCAGGATTCGGCCCATATGCTTCTCAGCTCTTATATTTGCATAGTGCAGAATATGCTTACAGTACAGTGCCAATAAAACAAAACTATATACAGTTAAGCACAGAAAAATCAAGAGCACAGTTAAAACCATTTACAAACAGCAGCTGAGCTCTGCAGCTGACATCCAGGCTTAAACACCATGCTCTGATGTGGGTAATGTGCACAAGACAATTATTTATAAGCAATTAGGTGGAAGGTCCTATAAGCATGCAGGTCTCTATTCTCCTTTCCCTAAGCCTATTAAGTTATTTATTCCTGTGCATTATTGCATTATTTATATTTTAACTTGGTAAATATGTCCCTTTTTTCTTATTATTTTTTTTAAACTAACGATAACATTTCAGGAGGCCACTTCCATGGAAGAAAATTGTTCTTGAAGTGTTTTGGGATTGTGTAACTATATTGTATATACCATATGAAATGAACTTCAAATGAGATGCTGGTTCATCCAGTCTAATGCAGCAGAATGAGGTCTCTCTTATCCACCAGAAATTCCACTGGTTTCTTAGGAAAAAGAAAGATCTTCATCAAGAAGGTGTAGATCACGTCAAGAATGGTATAAATTGCTCAGAGGATCAAATTTCACGTTTCAAAGATATATTTCCTCTCTAAAAATTTAAAGCATGGGTTTTTTTAATCCAGGGATAGGATAGAATATTTCTCAATTCACAGCACATGGTAAAACAGCCATGAACAACTGTAATATAATGCATCTTCAATACAATTGACCATAAGTATATTAGAAGAACCTCCAAAAAATAATTACCCTATTACCACACTGTGACTTCACATTCAATTTTGTTCACCTTACTGTACAAAATAGATGGAATAGATGGCTTTTATATTTTTAATAATAATGGAATGTTCAGGATTTGATATAGAAACCTGGCTACCAAGGTAATAGGTACATATAAAAACCTATTTAGAGTAGCTGTGTGAATTGCCATTAAATTACAATGAAATACTGGAGCATATCAAACAATATCAAAGAAAACTTAGAAGGCCAATATGCAACCATATTCAAGCCATAACGTCATCATGAAGAAGACTTTTTTTTCCTGAAGAAATCGTCTGGTTTAGACACGTGTGATATTTCTTAATTTTCCAATAAGGCTGCTTATCTAGACTAACTTTGTGACTGACTCCAGGTTTATGCTTGTGCAATAGCAAAATTTATAATAATAGTCTCTTTCACATGTTAGATTCTCTTGGGAAATGAAAAGTCAGTTATTTCAATCACAGAGAGTCCAGGTCTTACTAAAATAACAGATCTGGAAACATCTTCTTTAGAGAATAATATCTCAGCCAGCAGAATAAAGCCCCCACTTCCCCAGTAACTTCACTTCTGTCACCCCCTTTTCATGTACTGAACCAACCATTGACTTCTGAGATGGCAAAGTACCCACATTATTGTATGATAACAGAGAAAAAAGGTGATCTTGTGGCACTGACACAGCAAATCTGAGTATGACTGGTTTTGATACACATTTCCAATCCTTGTTAGTCTTTCAGGACTCAACCCTGAGCCTGTCTCACTGAACCCTCACCAGAACAATAAGTAGCATCCATATTCCCTGTCCCCTGGCTGGGATGCCTCCATCAGCTGACACATCACCACTCACAAGAAGGGAGGAATTGAGCCCTGCTCCCACTTTCTGCTCTTTCCTTCAGATAAATTGAGTTAGTTTACTGGAAAAATCTAGTTTTTATTATTGTTTGCACTTCAAAGTCAATATGGATATGGAAGAATAAACTGAAATATATGCCTTTTGCATCCTTAATAACGACGTGGCCTCTCTGTAGCTACGTGAGAATTCCCTAACACTTTGTTTAACAGTAGCAATTTATCATGTCTGCTGTATCACAATGAAGTAGTTCAGTATCCTCAATTTACAAGAAACGTTGTTCTCTGTGCCTATTTGTACTGCTTATTTTGAGACAGACCAACAGGCTGAGTGCTAGCTTTCAGCTTGGAAAATCCAGATTCAGTTTCCTGGTGTAGCAAAAAAAAAAACCTGTCTAGGCTTCAGTTTCCTGTGTATAATATACAGATAAAAATACTTCCTCTCTTTATCAGATGTTGTGAGGATAAAGTGCATTAAAGACTGGAAGTCCCACCAGCACTCCGATAGCCACAATTATCTCAGATAGACGCACACAGTGCAAGTACAGTGATATTTAATACATACACTGTATGTATAAACCACGGTATGAACACAAGCCATGCTAAGGAGCTAAAAACACTGCTTACCTGTGTGCTCTTCCCTGGCTTGTGCTCCATGGAAGTTTGTGTGTCGGAGACCAGCTTCGGCTCTGGGTCGCGATGGAGCGCGGCTGCTCAAGTCAGTGGATTTATTTCAGTCGCACACTCCTGGAGGCAGGGGCCCATTGTCTGGGCTGAGACACTCAATCTGGAAGGGAAAGAATAAAATGGCTCCAGTGTGTAAAGTCATTCATTACAATCTAGAATGAACAAGGAAATCAGTGGGGTTGCTGGAGGTTAAGCAAGGGCAGAAATTGGTCTTTTATCATTGAAATGCCACAGGAAAAATAATTACACAAAGTAAGGGTTCTAATCCTGCACATCTCTACTCACATCTCTTGCCTTTATTCATTGCAAGGGGTCACAAAGAAAAAAGCATGCACATTTGCAGGACCAGATGTTTAATGCATTTATAACAGAATTTCATAAGCAAGCAACTTCTCTTTCCTTGGACAGAGCTCCAATAAAATTTTGATACGACCTTTAGATACTTTCAGCTAAAATAAGATTATTTGGATTGCCATCCTACATAAGTAAATTTTCTACAGTAACTTCACACTCAGAGGCATGAGAACATGCTTCAGAAGTCAGCAAATACTTTTGAAAATTGGATCTGGTGCTCTTTTAAGAGGAACTTTTGTAGTGAAAGAAAAGTAAAATGATTGATTACAAAGCTTTCAGTACTGAAGGTGCATCATATTACTGGAAAGTGTGGAGTGAAAGTTGTTCTGAAAAGCTCCATCAGCATCTGTGCTTTTTTTTTATACTGGATACCCTTGTCTATGATAACTTTATGCACAACATCAAAAGCACGAGATGTTTTCATAGCTATCCGGCAAATTTAAATAAAATTGTGAGCAACAAAATTTCTTTCTAAAATGCAGTAATTGACATTACTTTCCATTTCAGGACTGCCAGCGTTGCTGTGAGCATCCACAACCCAACATTCAACCTTCAGCCTCAGCAGTGAGGACAACTCAAAGCATGCTTGCTGAGCAACAGTTCTTCAAGCAGGAAACTGGGTTCAACCAAAGGTTCCCACCCACTTTCCTGTCAGGAATTCCCCCCTGTGATCTTTGGAGTCAGATTTTGTTCACAAATCAACTCTGCATGTGATAATCCTCCCAATTTAGACATTTCACCTTTCATTTCCTTTATGTTCCCCACGTCACATGGTAACTCACTGGGGGGTAGAGGAGGCGACAAAGGAAGGATGCCACTAAAATTATCATCTAATAAAATGGCTAAATAAAAGAGGTAGTTGATCCTATAGGCTGTTACTCAATCATGAATCTAACAGGGACCAGTCCAAAACCTGTGCTAGTGCATACCACCACCACTAAACCCCAAAGAAGGGTTGAAGATGTAAAATACCTTGACCATGGAATTGAGGTTGGAACTATATGGTCTTTAATGTCCCTTCCAATCCAAGCTGTTCTGTGACTCTATGATTTTTTTTCTGTAGCATTTTCATATTTAGTGACTACAGCTTTAGAAAATTAGGTTAAGTGGTGGGTTTTAGCATTCAGCAAACAGTACATTTAAAACTGGTCTTTATTCTTATTTGAAATCCCCAGATGTAGACTATGTAGCCTGTTAGACCTGATCATGTCTGATACAGCCATTTTCAGAGTGCATCTGAGTTAGGATAAGGGACTGCAGTCTTAATATGCTACTTAATTTATCCTATTGGGCTGAAAGAAAACATCAAAAAAATCTTTCATGAGCCTAATGGGTCAGATTAAGAAAAGCCACATTAATGCCTTTTAATGACAATACAAAAAGGATCAGTGGAGCTAGTGACAAATCTGCCTTCCTTTCCCTTTCCCTTTTGAATATGTAGCCAGTCTGCTGTGAATTTACTTGGGACAGAGCAGGACTTAAACTCACACCTGCAAAGCAAAATAAGGTGCTTCCCTTACTCTTCATCTGCATCTCTCTGCAGGAGTGTCTGGCACATGACATCTGTTAATCAGGGTTATAATCCCCCCCCATCCTATAACCCTGTACTAGTATTGCTTAGACCCAGTGGCCTCTTTTCCGAAGGAAATAAGGCTTTTATAGGAGTGCTGTCCATCCATCTGGCTCTCCATCTGTCAATCCTGCCTGGTGGCTAATTTCACCCCCTTCTCTAGAGAGGTAAAAGCTTAAAAGATATAAATATCCTACATATATTATGAAAATCATTGGAGTGTGAGACAATGACAGAGCACAGCTCATGTGAGTGAAAGGCCGTGGTATAAACTCGTTAGCTAATTGCTTGGCTCAGACTGCCAGCTGGCCAGTCAGTACATGCAAACCAGCCAGCTCAGCTACCTGTGAGTGACTTCTTGGATCTTCACACAATGCACCTGGCAAGCCAGCAGACAAGAGAAGACCTTTGTAGAGGGAGAAGGTGTGTGCAGGGATAGACAAAAATGGAAAAGAAGACATGCCAAGGACTGTGGTGTTATTGAAGGGGAGGAGAAAAGTCAAAAGGTGTGATTTTGTGGGGAGGGATATATGATTTAAAATGTTAATGGAGTGACTTGGTTGTTCATCCTGTCTTGAAGTCTTCGACTTAATTTCTTGAGTGAGGACTTTACTTCCCTTTTATCTTCAGAGCTTAGAAACAACCACTCTATTAAAAGTAAGGGTCCTTATAACACTATACCTTATTTCAGATGGTTGCAATTAAAGAAAGAGCAAAAAAAGAAGACACAAGCAGAAAACAGCTTATGGAATGAGCCTTATTATTCCCTCTCTACAGCTAATAAACAGAGGCATCAGAAGAAAAACTATTACATTTCAAAAGTCCAATTTAAAATGCTCTCAGTAAAGGCATACAGTAAATATTCTACAGTGTCAAAGCCAGAGCATCCAGTCTCCAAATCTCTGGTGCTGGAATGTCCCTGGTGTGCATGGCAGCAGAGTTGCTCTGCTCACCTCTGTGTTCAGCTGACAGATTCTGTGTTTGGGTGTGAATTACTACCCTTGCTTTGGCAGTGGAGAATGAAACCCTACTTCTGGCTTGGTTCTACCATCAGTTAAACAGATACCACTGCCACTCTTCTTTCAAGTACATTTTGGCATTATTTAGTACCATTTCACTGCCAGAACACTTGGTTTTCCCCATCCCCCTGCTCCCTCACCCCCTACATTCCTTTCTGTGTTTGATGCATGTTCAACCACAGCCTAGGAGATAAAGAACAAACATTGAGAACAGACAGTCTCCTAAAAAGTCGGCTGAATTCAGGATTCCCAGTGTCAGATGATAAGGTGTCCGAGCTAACCTACTGATAAAGTATGTGGTAAGTAAACCCTGTGATCTACACAGATAGCTTAAGCTTCTGCAGTGCTAATTACTATTACAACCTTAAGCTAATATTTGAGCCTTTCTTTTGAGCAAGGATGTGTAACAATTAGATTACAGGATTCGGAGCATTACAAAGTGAGATAAAAGCAGCAGTTTCGTCATGGTATGTGGTATTTTGTTTACATAGAGATAATTGCAGTGATGATAATAACAATTTAATAACGACTATTCTATTTAGGTCCAAATTCTGATTTCAGGTGCATCAGACCTGCACCAGAATTATCCTGAATTTATTTGAATTGGGGCATGCAGATCCCTAGTCAGAGACCATTTTGAAGTGAGTTGCTCTAAAGTGCCCAGCATGGTACGATGAGATTGAGCTACTCACATTAGTAAATAGTGAGCCAGTATTTCCAAGGAAGGGCCTGAGGTTGAATATTTCTCTTCACTTCTGCCCTGAGTATCACTGAGAACTCTGATTGCATGTATTGCACCCTGATCCTGGTGGCAGCTCCAGCAATGAAAGGGACCTCTGTTTTGATCTCTGCTGCCCTTGGGCTTTCCTCCCTCCCCAGTCCACAAGAATATGCATATGTAAAAACACAATAAGCTTGAATACAGTGGCAATGCACAGGGAAAAACCAAGCAACAGAGAAACAACAGTTTACTCTAGCTGTGTGCCAGATTGAATACATGCTATGTTCTAATGTGCCTGGGACATCATCTTTAGAACTTTCTACAGTGTATTGCAAAGAAAAAGCATCTTTTTTGCATTATATTTGAGCATGTTTTTCTATGTCTCACTGGTATCTTTTTTTATTTCTTCTCCTAGGCACCCAAGGGGAAAAAAAAATCACCCCATGTCCATGACAACAGACAGCTCTTCTGATGAACCATAAAATTCCTTGCCTCAGAGATAAGCCAGCTCATACAAATGAGCATTTGGCCCCTGAAATTTTGTTGTTGCTGAGATCATAGAAAATACATGAGAAAAACACCCTTTGCCAAAAAATTGAAAACAAGATTTTCCCCTGCTTTGGAGACTAAAATCAAACTTCCTAACTATGAGAGTTTTCCAAGAATTTACCACTATTTCCTGTAAGACAGAATCAGTCACACAAAGCAAAGGTAATTTGTATATCCACTCAAGAATATTAAAAATGCTATTACAGTATTAAAAAATGAACCTATCTCCTAGCAGTGGATTTAAAGAAACTCAGCAGCTGAAAATCTGGTCCCAGAGTCACAAGCAACAAACAAGCAGAGCAATTAAATGAAAAAAAGACAAGGGCTTGTTTTAGCAAGCCCTCATTCCACTTTTAGTCTATCACAAGTATATAGGAAACTTAAAAGAAGGTAAGGTAGCCAGATAGGATATTGTTCCTTACCCATAGGCACCAGGGTCCTTTCAGAGAGCTGCATCTCACAGACAGTCAATACTTGGTTGAAAACTTGAAAAACAGGTTTTAAGCTAAAACTCTTCTGCGAATTAGACTCAAGAGGCTGAAAGCATCACTTGAAACAGCCAGTTTAATTTATTCAAAGAAAAGCCACATAGCTCAAGGACAGGTAAGTAGGTAAATAAGGCATTGTCAGCCCCTTCTTGGCAAAGAAAGATACCATGAAAAGCCTGCATTAAAGGAGAGCTCTGCGTGGGAAATGAAGGAGCCTCAGGTATAGACATTTGATTTATTTTTTTTTCAGAGCATGGCACAGGGGAGCGTGCACTGGCTCAACCTGTTGTAATCTAACATGTGGGTTGCTAGTTGTTGCGATGATATTGCAGCAGCCTCTTCATTAAAGGAGCTGTGTCTTTAGCAGCAATGATTAATTTTCTACATATAAAATCAAGACACTGTCACTGCTGCTATCACTCTCTGTTGCTCATCCCCCTTTAGCATCATTTTTTTTCCTTCTTTCTTTCTCATAGTGAGCAGGAAGGAATGCAGAGAAGGATGGATAGGTACTATATGTTTCTTATTTGCTCAGCTGACAATCCTTTTGCTATTTCATTTCACTTTAATAGGATCTTCTTGTTACCCACCTACTGTATCTCAGCGTGGAAAATCCTGGTATCAAAAGGTTGAAAGCTGGAGGCAAAACTTGCCTCCCTGCAGCTCTGAATGAGGTGAGGATGAGACAAAGTCATCCGGTTGTTTTGCAAACAGTATTAAGGCAGTTCAAGGAAGAGTAGGTAAAGGACATTATCTTTCCCATGAATTAATCTCCAGCAGGCTTCTGCTCTTTCCAAAGGCAGACAGGATGAGGGAAGAATCATATGTATTTTAGAAGTGTATAACTGTCAAGGAGAAGTGGTCAAATGATTTCTTCCGTATAAGATGTGAGTGCATTTTTGTTCAGCTTTTGAGGGGGGTTTGTCCTAAAAGGGAATCTGTGACAGAAAGATGTGAGTGTGACAAACAAAAGGAACTATGTCTGGGCAGCTTCCAGCTGTGTGCTGGTGTGCAGGGATCTGAGTGTGCATCCGTGTGTGGATTCACTTGTAGGCAGCTTGGGGACCACCTGCACAAGCCCAAGACAAGTTCCTCTGCCATATCTACAGAGTTTCAGGGAAAGGCAGCCCTGGTTTAAAACAGCCTCTGGAATATAATATTAAAACCTTACACTTAAAGCCAAAACTGTATTTTGAGCCCTAGCTGCCCCTAGGCAATTACTCTGGGATTTAAAATCCAGCCTCTTATGTAAAGTCTCATTGCGGGGGGGGAGGGGGGTGAGGGTGAGGGGGGTGTTCCTGAGAGTTGGATTGGAGATATCTCCTTTCTTGATCTGGGGGAAATCGAGGGTAAGATCAATGTGACAAAGAACCAAAAGGGATTAAATCAGGCATTTGTATTGGCAAGGGGAATGAGGCGAGGTGGGGGGGGAGAAATTTCAGCTCTGCAAACACCAGACCTGACATTTCTGCTGCCTGCTCTGCACAGCGGCAGCATGGAGCACGCTGGGACGCGCGTGTGCACCACTTCCCTCTGCTGGAGGCAGCTCAGACTGTTACCTGCTTCCCTCCATCCCAGAATATTTCTACAAGTACTAAAAATGCTCCAACCCCTATCATCTGGCACAGCAGTGATAATGAAGTGGCCACAAATCCTTTCAGTAACTTTCATTTCTACAAAAGTCTCAGTGCTGCTGGGGGGTGGAACACAGCAGCCCTTCCAGCACAGAGGAAAAACAGGACAAGAGGAAAGGAATGTGTATTGCAGAGATTGTTTAAGCTGACACATTTTGAAAGGAGCCAGAATACCACAGCCTGGACATGTAATACTTCTTGAAAGAAGAATGAACTGTCTGATTGCTCACAGCTTTTCACAGCCAAGCACAGCCTCCCCCACCTCCAGCATTGTGCAGCACCAGTTAAGAAGTGCTTTGGGGTTGTTTAACGTACTGGGGTCCATAAAACCATGCATTGATCAAGTTTAGTTTGGAGCTTGTGCAAGATCACTGGTCAAGGAAATGTAGGGAACTGAATGAATTCATTCATAGCAGAGAGAAAAAGAATCTGCCTGCAAGCTGCCTTCCTTGTTCACCTCTTGCATCATCTTCAGGTGTTAAAATACCTGGTATAATACAGTAACTGATAGGTCTCTCCGTCTAATCCCTTACTTAGAGACTGTGAACCTCAGTGGTTTTATGCCCAAGTATACACTATAGAAATGGATAAATCACCTGCAAATGGATTTTCTTTTTCTCTCTTGAGTATTTGAGCAGAACATTTCCTGAAGTTTAATATTTTATATTTGCCCGTAGATGTATCCTAATGACATTCTTCAGTAGCTTTGGGGGACCAGCACCACTGGACCAGTCCCAACAAGACCAGGATGGATAGGGCTTTGAGCAACCTGGTCTAGTGGAAGGCTCCCTGCCCATGGCAGGGATTGAAATGAGAGGATCTTTATGGTCCCTTCCAACCCAAACCATTCTGTGATTCTTTATTCTATGACCACCACACCTGTTAAGGCCACTGAATGCTACAGGCTTTAGGAGTGCAGGTAGTGTGGAAGTCCTGGAGAGCCAGGGCTCACCAGCAGCCTGGGGGTTTTAATATCCTGCCATTTTCCTGATATCAGCCTTGTCATTATCCTCTCATGAGAGCTCTTTTAAGTGGAATCACAATCTAGTGGCTCTTTGCCATCAAAACACTAAATCCTATCAATTTTTTTTTAAGAATGTGCAGGAAGACACAAACGTTACACAAAAAATTTACGGTGCAAGCAGAAAGCACTGTATTTATTACAAAGATTTTGTCCATTAGAACATTAAAAAAAGAAGTCTAGTTTATGTTTTGTGCAGGTGATGTTCTCGTTTATCTATCATTTCCCTCAGATAAACTAATTCATATTAAATCTTAGTTGTAAATCCACCCTCAATAAAACAGATCAACAAATACCTCTCTTGTAGAAAAATAGGGATTGAATAAACATGGAGATATTCCATCATTTTACTATTTATTTATTTATTTTTAAGGGGGAAGGGATGGCAATGCCTCACAGACTGAATGATACAGCAATCTATGCCAATGGAGATACTTGCTGCAGACAGGAGCTTATTTTTGTTAAATAAGCAACCAAATAAAGGTTTAAATAAAAAGAAATCAAGTTTCCTGTGTCTCCAATGTGTATACCTACACTGTCATTTAACTTTGCATCAAATGGGCGATCTCATGTTATCTCAATCTCTTGATAGCATTGTAGCATTTCTACAGGACCTAGAGGGTTAAACTCAGGGCTTGTTATGATTATGGAAAAAGGCAGCTGAGAGACACTAAAACCATGGCATATCAGGAGATAATCCTAGACATCAAGGCAGAATTCTTGCTGAAGATCTCTCACACAGACAGAAGCTGTCATCCAAAAGTTACCAAATGTAAGTGGAAAAACTGGGGAAGAGCATAATGGTCTGTCTAAGTACTGTCCCTCCAGTTAAATGCCCCACACTTGAATTTTGAGAAATTTCATAATGACAGTTGCGTAAAACAGAAAATATGAGTTATTAACTCCCATCGGAAAATAATTACTAAGTTTACCACATTACAACTGCTCTGAAGACAAAGACATTACAAAACTGAGGTGAGCTTGTAGTGACCACTCAAGTCTTTGAGATTTTAATCTCTTTGGAAGTGTGAAAAATTAGGTTTCCACTTTTGTATCTAATCAGTGGCAACGTTTTTCTTCATATTTAAAACAAACAAAGAAAAAAGGCATAAAGTAACAAAGAAGAGGGGGAAAAAGAAAGAGGAGAAAAAGATGGAAAGGGAAAAAAGAAAAAAAAAAGAAAAAAGAAAAAAGAAAAAAAAGAAAAAAGAAAAAAGAAAAAAGAAAAAAGAAAAAAGAAAAAAGAAAAAAGAAAAAAGAAAAAAGAAAAAAGAAAAAAGAAAAAAGAAAAAGAAAAAAGAAAAAAGAAAAAAGAAAAAAGGAAAAAGAGAAGGAATAGGAAAAAAAGAAAATATTAAGGAAATCAAGCAAAAAATAAAAAGAAAGAGAAACATGTAACCAGAATGTTTTTAGATGTATATTAAAAGGACTGCTCTCTAAATAAATAGGAAACAACAGATTTTCTTCTGTCTTTTTTCCTTCTGATAAGAAATTTCTGATTTCCTGACTTCAAGCAAGGAAAGATAACTAAATGAATGAGCATACTGATCACCCTAGAGATTATTTAATTCCAACAGCATTTGATCTCTGGCTAATATTACTGATAATCTCCACCCATATGAAGTACTCTGGCAATGAATGTCCCTACAGGTAGGGTACGGTACTGGATATGATGTTAAATATAAATCTCTTTAACTGACTTTTAAAACTATTTCCATCCTACTTTTTCAAGCATTCTCTGTAATTGCAACTCTCCTTTGACCAGAAAAAACAAAAAAATCAGGCATACAAACAAAATAAGAAAAGGTGATTTCCTGTACAAGTAGAATGAAAAGGAAAATACTATTTCCTCTCATTAGAGGAACTGCCTGTAGTAGGGTGAGTCTGAGCAAGGACAGTGTTGGAATGAGGGACCTGAGGCAAATCAAGATCTGGACCAAGAGCTTTCCAGGGATTGTCACATTTGGCTGAGGACAGAGTTTGGCAAGGCTACAGCCAGTCCATCAGCCTGCTGGGAAAAAACGGGGACATGAGGCTGATGAGGGAGGAAACACTGACCTTAATTTTGTTTCCAGATATGCTATTTTTTCCCCTAAGATGAAAATAAAAATGAAATAAAATATAAATAAATCAAAACAAATTCCAACCACCCCTAAAATATAAAATGTGTTTTTCTAAAGGTGCAATATGAAATTAGATAGAATGTGTGATTTAGTGACAAGTGAAAACTGTTCTGGTCTGTAACTGTTAATGCAGTCTGAGTGGTGCTCCAGCCTTCCATGGCCTCTTTCCCCAGCTCTCACAGGGCTCCTGAACAGAGAGTGGCACAGTTTGAGCTCTTAGACAATACAGTGTTGAACCTCAGTTTTCCTCATCCAGAAAAGTTAGATAATAAATTTTTTTCTGAACTTTTCACACATCTATGCTATCCTGTGCTGGAAAGAAGGCTAATTTTGTTGTAATATTTAACACAAAGTGTTTTCCCACTGCAAGAGTGCTTTCAAAAGAAATGCAGCATATGACCACCAGCTTTATAAACTCTGTCAGACCTCAAGATACAATAAATATTATGGAACTAAATATTGCTTCATCATCCATGTGGATTTTGGTTTCCCATTGAAATAGGTGTAAGGTTCTCTTCAGTGTGTCCCTGAAAAGGACAGGGCTCTTTCTCCAACTTTTTTCTATTCATCAGTGTCTTGTGCTTTGCTCTGTACAAATGTTTGCAGTGATTTGTAAGCAGTCTATGCAGAGGTATACCCAACTGAGAGTTATTATTACACTCAGACAGCTTTATGCATTGACTGAAGATGAAATACACTCATCTCCTGAATACTATATATACACTCTCTCTCTATATAGCATTAAAATGTCCTTACTGACACTCTAACTATAGGATCAGTAGCTTACATTTATATTTATACTTCTTTTTTTTTCTTTAGACCTACCACAGTAGTCTTCAGACTGCATCAAGACAGCTTTGTTTAGTTTTGTTCCAGACTATATAGTTTCTAACACTGCAGGGATACAGTGATTGAGAGCATAACTCTTCAGATCAGGGGCCTGGACAATTGCTACTGAGCACTCCAGTCTTCTTAAATTCTTTGTAAACTGAGGAGGGCAGTGATTTGTAAAACTGCCTTGAGATCTGTGTCAGGTGGATTCCAAGTGTGACTATAAAAATAATTTGGGCAACTAAGGGGGCTGGAACCAAGCCCTTTCAGAAGTACATTTTTAAACCAAGGATGCTGAAAATCTCAGGCTCCCCTATTTAAGACAGAATTCTTTCAAAGCTTGCCAGATTATCCACATTGAATTTGAACAGAGAATTCCAGAAAGAAGGAAATACTGTTAACAAGGCAGATGGCTTTGTGCAAGCTGTCTGTGACCATTAAAATCAGGAATATACTTACTCTATCAGAGCTAAGATTGTTAGAAGACTACATTCTTCATATAGCAGAGATCTAGAACTTCAAGAAGGGTTTTGGGCCACTAGTGAAAGTAAGGGCAAATGTGTGCTCCTACCCAGAAATATAGCCCAGGAAATTTTCTTTCTCTCCTTTACCATTAATTCCTGGTTGCAAAGTCCACAATGCATGGTAGCTGCAGCTCTGCTAAGATTTCTAAAGGAAAGTTACTGCCTCCTATTGCAAAATATAATCTCCATTCTCAAGGTTCAGTGAACTGTGGGTCAGTGCTGTTAATGTGGATTTCTACGCTGGTGCAGCCATAGTGTTAAATGACAAGCATGACACTTGCTAATTTATGCAGGCATCAAAAAGAGAGCTAGCCCATAATTTTGTTATGTTTTCAGGGCTTGACTTTTGTTCTAAATGTCAACAGGGTGTGCAAATGCCACACAAGTCTCCCTTAGGACTTGGCTCAAGCTCATATGCAGATACTTCTGAGAGTGTCCAGGGTCCATGAACTTAAAAAACTCAGCTTAAATATATAAAAGTAAAATTAGTCTTGATAGACCATATAAAAGACTGTATAAACTCCCAAGACCTTCTATGTATTTGTGCATAAATATGCACACATAAGTACACAAATGCACATATATACACAAATGCACATATATACACAAATGCACATATGTCTACACATATACACTCTATGCACACAGGATTTCAAGATAAAATCATTGGTCAATTTTAAACAGTCCAATTTACCTCCTTGGATTGTATTTGTAGCTAATTTACTGGTTTTCCCCTTTTTCTTTTAAATACTATTTTGCAAATTTCTTAGAATGATTGTCTTGTGGGCTGTCTCTTCAAAAGAAATAGCATATAAGCACTGTGAGAGGAAACTCCTCCAGACTACTCCAACAGTGCATCTCAGCTTTTTTTCTGCATAGAAATACTTTTAGATGTGAAAGACCCGATGACACAGAAGTTCCTATGTAGATCCCTACAGGGCATGGCAGTGCTGAATTGCTTGGCAGGGCTGAATGGAAATATCTGAGCAAAAAGCTGCCCTTGCACTTGCCCATGCAAATAGAGGGCTTGTGTAGATCTTAACTGAGTGATGATCGGGAAGGCAGAGCCTGTTCTCGACTAGGATAAAGGGTATTTTAAAAGTTAGTGTTTTCCTGGACGTGTGGAGGAGGTTAAAAGTTTTGAAGAATAGAAACTCCAGACAGAGGACCTCCTGAAGTTCTCTGTTCTTTTGATAACATTCTCAGATAAATTTACTTGTCAGGAGAGCCTGGGAGAATTTGAGTGGAAAAGTAAGAAAAGCTGAGAGATAGTAGGAATAGTCTTAGAATCAGGCAATGAACAAGGGTGTGTGAACAAAGCATAGGAGATGCAGCTTTTCATAGGTGTTTTGATTATCCAAATTCAATTTAATCTGTGATATCTGATCATTATAGCAAGCTTCCTAGTAGCTCAGTTGGTTTGGTAGCTCTGACTTGTTATCCTCTTTCTGCCAGATCTGGCATATGACAATTATGCACATTAAGAATTCAGTTATACATTTAGTGATTGAATAATAATGATAATTATTGAAATATTGATTGAAAAATATTTAAAAGCCCACACACACACAAATGCTCTCCCAGTTGTGATCTTAGACAAAACCACCATTTATGATCATGAAAATTAAACCTTGCCATCCAGCCACGACCACTGTCTAGCTTCATCTCTTGTACTGTTCAACTTATATATCAAACACTTCTTATATAGAGACCAGTAGATTCACTTGAAGGCAACATCAATGCTGGTCCTTTTATCACCATACTGAGGGAGGTACAGAGCTATAAAGCTGCTGGCTAACACCTTTCCTTACTGACTGAACATCACCTGAGCATGATATATGCATTGCAGCATGCAGGATATTTGACATCCCAAATCTTTCCTTGTCAAAGCAGGAGCAGTACCTGATCCCACGACTACAATGGCTTGATTCCTTGTAAAATCGCTAGCAGCTATTGAGTTTTTCAGATTTATGCTTGAACAGGTTTTCAAGGATGTCTGTAGAATGTCAGCATCAAAGATGAAGCTGATTTTGTTCTATATTTTGGGCTCTTGAGTTAAATACACATTTTTAAATGTCTTTCTGAGGCTTTCCTTATTAATGAGTGTTTTCTGAAACAAACATTAGTTGTCACCAAAAAAAATAATTCGCATTTCTGTTTTGTTTCCTGTCATTTGGTAACTTCTTGAAATCAGACATTTAAAACAGCAAACAGATGTTCCAATAAGAATTGGAACAAATATTTCTGTGAATGGGGAGCTAAAAAACCCTTCAAACCTTGGAGTTTCTGTTCTATGCTATCTATAGCTCCCCTCTACCACAGCAGCCTCATTCTTTTTCCTTTCTTTCACTTCCTTTTTCCCCTGGTGATCTCAGCTCCCACTTCCAAAAGCAGCAGATATCCTGAAGAAAAAAATTTTCCCTTGGTACCCTCCATGCCTCCAGGGTTTCTTCTGATTCTACCAATTACCAGCTGGCAAAAGGCACCGTGTTCTGTCACTGGTTCCAAAATATATGTGTGGTAACTGGTGGTCACTGCATGCAGGCTCATTGTGCAGGGTCAGACCATGTAGAAATAAGTCCCATCATTACTAATCTCACCAAAAGTTGCTCACAGATTTGGAGGATATTGATTTCAGTCTTTTCCTCCCACTTTCTCATTCATTTTCATGAAACTTATCGGTACCTCATTATATTTTCTTGGAGATATCTAGTTCTTGTTCAACATGACTAATTAAAAAATTATCTCGGGTTTTAGTAAAGGAACTGATAAACAGATGGACAGGCAGAGCAACTGCATAAGGCTTCAGGATCCAGATAGAAAACTAGACTGTCACCAAGTTTGTACTCTCAGGACCACAGGAGAGTAGTCATCTATTCATTAATTCTACATGACATCTCCTCATCAGAGAGATAAATATTACTGTTCTTTAATTTATAAATGGGCCAGCAGAGGCATGAAGAGGTCAGGAGACTTCTCAAGGTCCTAGACCAAGTCTGTGGTGGGTCCAGGGGTATTTTTTTCACTGGCCTGTACTCTAACCTCAAAGTCACTGTGTACTCAGCTGGGTCTTTAGTAAAGGTGTGGCTTTGCCATGAAGCAGGATTAGGAATAAAGGTGTAAACCATGGAGAACCTCTTGGGACAGCTGTCATGGCCTGATTTGTTTCATCCTTGACCCATGCCTGTTGCAGGCAGCAGGTACTGTCACCTGAGACACTATCCCTGCATGGGTAGAGGCACAGAAAGGGTAAGTGACACAGACATCACTTGCATGCTCACTAGACTTCTGAACATTAAAGTTACTACTCCTGGTACCCATCTTGTGAGTCCTCAGATCCAGACATTTGCCTTGTGTGTTCTCAGCTGCCCATCCTCATGTCCTGTCATATCCCTTGGGTCAATTCCTTTCTTTCTTGAGGCTCCTCCTACATAGATACTGGCCATCCCCAACTTTTTCCTAGAACTAGGTTTGTACCTGCACCATCTTCCCTCAAGTCCAGATCCATCCTCTTGCTTAACCCTATTCTGTTAGCCCCTTCCTCTCCTTGAAGCAGGTGAGAGTTCCCTTTCACAAAGCATCCCCAATGGACCTGAGACTTGGACAAAAAGTGAAAAAAACTTCAGGAACCATAATATAAAATTCTGCCTCTCAGCAATGTCAACAGCAAAAATTTTATCCCTTAACTCTTTCCTTGCCTCTACTTATACAACTTGTTCTACAAGCCTATGTCTCAGCTGAGTCTCCCTGGATTTGTTGTATATTTTCTTCACAGCAGCTATCTTATAATTCCTTCAACTACTTGGGCATGACCCTGTCTCCTCCTCTCTATCTCCTGAGTTAGTTTGGTGACCTTCTTGTTATGAAGTAAAAAGAGTTTAGAGATGTGTGCCAGGGAAATCTCTGTCCTTTAAACTCAGGTTTGTTTTCCCAGACTAAATGACTCTTAAAACCCTAGGAGTTTGGGGGATTAAGGACTCAATGAACCCCATGAAATTTGCAATGTAATTTGCACAGCTATTGGTATTTTAAACCAGAGTGCTTAGGTCTTCCTGCACCTCATGATATGAAACATGTTTACACTTATGAGTCTAATTATTTTTAATCAAATTAAGTGACTGCTATGTTTTCCTTATCAATGTGTCATGAGAAAATATAGCCTTAAGACCATCTGATACAATTTTAATAAGCCAAAAATATTTTGTATGTGTTTTATCTTTGCTTCTCAAATGTAGCTTTGCCAGTGGAAAAAAGACACAGCAAAAAAAGTACATTGTTTTTAAAGACAAAAGGGAGAGGAAGGGGAAGGGGAAGGGGAAAGGGAAGGGGAAGGGGAAAGGAAAGGGGAAGGGAAATGGTTTTTCCATTTGCACTGTTGTATCTATATTTTTCTGCTTATTGATGAATCAGAAATGAAAAAAAAAAATCTGCTAAGTTAACTACAGAAACATTGATTTGATTTCTGTCTATTGTGACGTCTTTCTGCATGACCCTGGGCCTGCTATTTCCTCACCTTAAAAAGTAGTATCAAAACACATTCTTGCATTTTTGGCTGAAATAAATCATAAGCTCATCAGACAAGTCTTGCCTGTCACTATAGCCTCGTATGCACATACGGTCCTGATCTCAACTGATGTCTCTAGGTGCTAATGCAATGCAAAGGCTCTGCAGTCAAAACTTTGCAGTCAACTGTGCTAAGTCAATCATCTTGTGATAATAAAAGCTTTGAGAATCCCTCGAGAAGTAAATAAATAGATAAATAAGGAGCAATCCCATTGCAGTTCAGATCATGTGGTCTTGGGCAGAAACAAGAACTTAAAACCAGTGCAAAGAGTAGCCCTCACTTCTGATTTCTGAAAACCCCCCTTGAAATGTCTGCCGTCTTGCATATTTAACATTTTATCACTGGAGCACAACAATGTACTTAAAATAAAACATATTTTTACCCAACCATCTTGCCACTTGAAGCTTCTAGACATATATGAGATGTGATAATCTCAAATTACTTTTCTCAGTTAGAGAGTAAATGCTCTTCTCTTCTGTGAAGAGGATTTAGCTCATAGAGCTGCCTGGGCCAAACCAGACACCCACAACATACAATCCTCTTTAGGTTTTTCTAGCTTAGCAGTTCTTAAGTGCCTCAGGGCAGCTGGAAATGGATACTGGGAGCTCTGTGTATGTTCCTTGTACTTCCAGATAATCAACATTATAACACATTGACAATCAAAACCATGGTGGCCATGGATTTGTATGGGACCAGCTGCTTAGCAAAACTGCTGGCCTGAAATTTTTAATGAAATATGCTTTTATGTCTTTTATATGGAAATACTGTTTTGCTGAAACTAGTGCCAGTAACAGAAAAGACATATCAACTTCTGCCTAAACTTTTGTGAGAAAAAGCTTTCTGGCTGCAGCTATGTGGTTGCCAAGCAGAAAGTCACTCACTCGAAAAAACCTGGCTATTTGATGACCAGCAAGGTCCTCTTGCAGCTGTATAAATAATAAAATGTAAATTTGGCCAGAAAAGAGACAAACTCTTGAGTCCCATGCTTAAAATTCAATTTAGGATATGAGAAATCTGCACACTGAAGTTCTTCCTCCAATAAACATGCATTTATTCACCCATAGAGCTTGGGCACCTGAAGGTGAGGGAGAGAGACATGCCTCAGGCAGACCCAGGAAAATCCTGATGTCCACAGGGGCTTTTCTGAACCAAATAATTACTAATAGCATAGCACATACATGTTCTTTCCCTTCCCTCCCCCCATTTCCCCCACTGCCTCAGCTTTTCAGTTTGACTTTAGTTCAATTTTTTTTTTTTTAAACCTGAACAGTTTTGTAGGGACAGAAAAACTATTTCCAAACCCACCCAACTCTACCTGGCATCCATCACCACAGAAGCAGACACTCAAATACTAATGGTGCCTGTAAAGCAGAAATTGAACTTTGCTAAAAAAAAAAATTAAACCAATTAATCATAGGCCAAAACTTCAGAAAAAAACCCAACAGAAATCTTGCAGTGTGCTGTGAAAGCTGCCAGCTTCTGGGATTTGCAGCAGTCTCACAGGGGCAGTGTGTTACTCTGCTTCTGCAACAACAACATTGAAAACAGAGCTTTAAACAGGGCTGAGAGTGCTATGGTTTAGAAAGTCAAGTCTATTTCAGACATGTAAATTCACTCAGACTCAAGATTTTTTGCTTTGTGGAAGCATTTTTTAAAACTGGGCTAGAAATTACTTGAGGATCAATTGTTTGCAATTTACTAGGTCCTTCTGCTTCTAATCTTCTGTTGAAGGTAGATGTATTCATAGATATCTATGGCTTGATCCTACTCCTTTCCTCACAATAAAAGATATCACACACAAATACACAAAGCTATGGCAGGAGTACACATGAAATGACCTTTCTGGCTGTAACTGCCTTTCAATGAATCTTCCCTAACTTTCAAGAGTTTATCCTTTTCCATTAGCCTTAACGAGAGCCTCAGTGGTTACCCTTGCAGATGGAAATATTCTCCCAGAAAAAGTTTTGGCTTTTTTGGGCTGGACAGCTGGGCTGTGTAAGGGTGCAGAGTGGCAATGGCCTTTCAGGAATGCAATTTGCAAAGGTGCTGGCAAGCCAGGTTGGCTTGAGGAAGGTTGAATTCACCCCGCTGCTCGAGATAGGCAGGGCTGTGGACGCCTGCCTGTTAACGTGCTGTGAATGGGGGTGGATGTGCTTTCGGACAAAAAAGACTCCACGCCATAATGCACTTGCCAGGTGACTCCTGTACTGCCTAGCTCAATGGCTGTGAATTTCAACAAGGCTTGGCTGCCGTGCAATACAGGCTATTCACCTTTACAATCACTCCCTCCCATCTCCCATCATTCCCTACTCTACAGTTGCTTGGAGTGCTAGGCAAACTTTATCATTAGAAAACAGATCAAGTAATTTGGCTCAAATCACCAGAGCACAGCAGCGGAGCACAACATGTTGGAAGAAAGAAAAAGAAAAAAAAAATCTTAATTTTTGGCTTCTTGTCAGGTTTGGAGACATATTTGCCAAGTATCTTATGAAGGATAGTTTGGACATTATTCAGGGATCCTCCTGAAAGCAGCATGTACCAGAAAACACACACCACTTAGGCAGTTTTGCAAACTCAGGATGTGTTAGATGAGCCTTTCCTTCCCAAGATAAATCCAACAAGCAATTATTCTGAGAGATATTTTATCCTGGCAGAAGCAGGGGTGTATTCAAGCACTTTAAGAATTAAGGGGCTTGCATTTTGGTGCAAGCTCCTTTAATCCCGTTTTGCTTTTTTAGTAGGATACTCTGTTCTGTACATACTCAGTAATACTTGTCCCTTTTGTAAAGGACTTGGAGATGAACAAGTAAAAATACAGTGTGATACAGAATGCTTGTTTCCAGGGATGGTACATCTACCACTTACCTGGGCAACCAGTGTTTCACCACCATCCCAGCAAAGTATTTTTTCCTTATAGCTAATCTAAACCTACCTTCCTTTCGATTAAAACCACTACACCTTGTCCTACTGCTACAGGCCCTGCTAAAACATTTGTCCTCATCCTCTTATAAGTACCCTCTAAGTTTGGGAAGAGGTCCTAAGGTCTCCCCAGAGCTTTTTTTCCAGGCTGCACAAGCTTAACTCTCTTAGCCTGTCTCTGCAGCAGAGGTGCTCCAGCCCTCCAAGCATCTTTGTAACATCCTCTGGAGTTACTCCAGCAGATCCATATCCTCATGTTGGGGCCACCAGAGCTGAATGCAGTATTACAGGTGGGGTCTCACCAGAGCAGAGGGGTACAGTCACCTCCCTCACCCTGCTGGTCACGCTTTTGACTTTCTGGACTGTGAGAGCACATTGCTGGGTCATGTCCAGCTTTTCATCCCCCAGGATCTCAACATGATTATTCTTTCTCTTTTTTCACAGTAGTATAGAGTAGGGAGTTTAGATCCAAACTTGCTCAGACACAGATAGGCAGAAGTATCTTCAGAGTATATAAAAAGATGTATTGGAGTTCTACAAATATAGCAGTGTTTCTACCCATTAGAAACACTGTTAGGTGTGATCTACAGTACTAAGAAATGGTGCTTATTTCATCCTTTCAATCCTCAATGAAACACTGAACAGAGTCAGACCAAAAACTGACCACTGTCAACCTTCATGTGGAGCCTCTTTTTACAAACATGAACTTCTTTTAGCACATCTACTTTTGCAGCTTCATGTAAAGCCCAGGTTTGTTAAAAGGCTGATGTCCTTCTTCCTGCTGAAGTCAGGAAGAGGGTTGACAATGGGATGTTTTTGTGGCCCCAAATAATCAAGGACAACTCTTACCAAAACACTTTATTTCTTAAATATTATACAATATCATGATTTGAAAACATCTAACTGGCAGGAAAAAAAATGCTTTCCATACCTTTCTTGTTTCACTATTGGTTTCTCACTCTTTTGACCCTGGTATAATTTTATTAGTAATCCGATCACAGTTAATCTGTTTGAGGAAGAATAAAACAAAAGGGTATTGAATGCTTCAACCCCATAAACAGTTATCTTCTTCCTTTGTCCATTGAATAATGGTCCTGCACTTACATTTCTTTCAGTGACAGAACTGCTTTAGGCAGCTTGCCCCTCCTCCTTTCCCTTTGCCATCCCTCCTTCCCTTGCATTACCACTTACGTGTGCCAGTACAACAGTTTGCAGGACCTCATGGTGGAAAAATTAACTGATTGAAGTTAAAAATAAACAGATTTTGCTGGGTTATTTCTTCATGCTCTTTTCTTCCTCTTCTTCTTATTACTAATGCACTTACTCAATATGCTTTTATATTACTGTTAATCCTTTGCATAGCATTTCGCCCTTTCTTTGTCTCTTTGTGCTTTTAGTTATATTGCTTCCCACTGATTTGACCTACCTTCCATTCTCTTTCTCACTGTTTCCTAAATTTCATAGAACAGAGATGATCATGCATCAGACAAGCTCTTGGTCTCTACACCTTCCACATGATAATTTAAGCCCCAGAGCTGTCTTAGTCAGCTTTTTGGAACTCTTTCCCTCTAGATTTGCTTCCTCTGAGATCTCTTCTACCAATCAGCTAAATTTATTAATACACCTTTTCCTAAATACTTTTTATTTTCTGTTTCTCTCTATCTTCAGAGGAATCAGGGTGTTCATCAGGGTGTTTTTCTACTTGATTTTCTCAACCAATTTATATCTATTGGTCAGAAGAGTACCTACAAATACTTTTTTTTCACATCAACCATCCCAGTTTTTGGAGATAAAAGGCAGCTTCCAGAGCAACCAAGGCATTTGCTGTTCTTGCAGTGTTCCTGTTCTGACTGTAGTTTGGTGTCAATGTGCCCCAGAGACAACAGCCCATAGGGTTTTAAATATTTGGGAGCTATTCAAGGCATTTGTCTCTCTTGCCTATCTGATGGTTATTTAGACCAGCCCATCCCATCACTTTGCTGGCTTCCTTTCTATTTCAGCATGATGGTTTCTGCATGTCTCACTCTGAATTCTGTCTCTCAGAGCCAATGATATGTCCTTGGTCTATAAACCATGTCTTCTATCTTTTCCTCTGTCCTCTCTGGACAAGCCATACCTTTTTACATCAATATTCTAGTCACATGAATTAGCCTAGCAAACCTCTGCTAAGCCAATTAAGACATAATTCTAATTATGTATTAAGATTCCCAGTTCCTCTGCCTTATTCCCCATACAGCTTACATTAGTGTTATAACCATTTAAAATGTTCAGAAGATTGACCCAGTGGTTTCCTTTTCATCTCCCCTTTGTCTCTTTATGTACACACTGTTCTGTTTCTGGCAAACTTAAGTGTTTCCACATCACACACATTTATAACTGGTAAGCAAAGTCTGGGACCATGCATTTTGATAATGGGGTAAATTATATTACTCAAATATTGCCCTATTAAAATACTAAAATATTCTTAAGCACTAGGATTTTGTAAAGGACGACATTTTCTGAAATATTGGCACAGTTACTGGAAGTGTTAATAGCGTTAAAATAAGAATGAGTGAGACAGATAGGTATTAGTCAGTTGAAAACATAATCCTCAAACAAAAATCAGACAGACTAGAAATGAGTCATATAGATGATTTCTCATTACTAGGGAATTTTTCCAAATCATATTAGACCATCCCCACATCTTATCCCCACCTCAGGCCATCAGAAGACAAGGTAATACTTTATTTGTGAATGGTTTTGGGTCCCTTGGAAAATATGTTTACAAATTGACTTGAATAGCCAAATTCCAGAAGACATCAGACTGCTGACAAAGCAGCCTTTCCTTTTATCTCCTACATTAAATATAAAAGGCTTCCATTGCATTCCTTCATGCAAATCAGTACCTGTACTTATATATACACAGGCTTGTATGTACACAGACACATATTCACTGCTAGCAGATCAGCTATAGCTTCCTCAAAGTTGCAATGAGGCAAAATAATTTTTAAAAATTACATATTCAGGTATAAAAAATGGACTCACTACACTGTGGCAGTAATAACAAATGATAATATTTTACTTAATATTTCCATTGCATTTCCATGCATCATAGACTTGCATTTTGGCAGCAGCTTTCTGTGCATCCATTTCTTGCTGATATTTGCCAATGCAGTAAACTACTATGCCTTTAATCCTAAACACTTTGAGTGTCCTTTGGTCACCTCAAGCGTGAGGCATTGGTCATCATTAAATTAGCCACAATTGGCCTCCCTGGTATCCTACAGAAATGTTGTTAGTATGAATCAGGCTATAAAATCTGGGGTAGAACAAACAGATCACTAATGCAGCCTTCATTTTGTACTGCTGGTCTCCACTGAATTAGGTATAACATCATTATATCCATTTTATATGTGGAAAACACAGAGAAATCCCCTAAAGATCATAGCCCCAGTGACCTTAGTTTCTGAGTATTCAGCTTGTGAAATTGGTTAGTGAGAGAGACCTCACTACTAATCTTACACCCTACAGTCAAGAAGTAAAACATTGAAAACTGGAATTGCATGAAAACAATTAGCAGATTAACTATGAGTGTAGTGGGTCGGGTTTTTTTGTCAGTTGACATAGACAGGCAAGTCCAATGGGAGACTGAGATCTCATGGATCCATCCAATGCAGAAGAGCCCTGAGACTAAGAAATAAGGCTCTTCAGTGAAACACCTGAATTAAGCAGGGTGTTTCCAACTATACATGATTGATGCAGACATGACAGCAAAGCCAGGACTAGAAACAGCTTCTCAGCTCCCTGCCCACGATTGTAATGATAATAATGTGTCTCTGGCAGAGCAAAGCCTGCATCAGGAACCCGCAACACCTCCAAACCACTGCCAAACATAATTTACTGTGTACCACCCCTACCAATGGGCATCCTCCTCAGAGTCCTACTTGCAAACATAACTTAAAATTGGTTTTAAATATACAGTAGAGAAATAAGCAGCCTCAGGGGGTGGGAGCCCTTAAATCATGGCCACCATCAAGTGAAAGTGTATGGCTTCTCTCCCCTACAGACAGTGAAGCACCGCAGTGCTAATAGAACTAGGCTGCTCACAGCAGACATGGGCATATCTTTCAGCCCACTCCATGTGATAATAGATGCACTAACGTTTTGACTACGGCCTTGTGTTTACTGTGGGTGTTAGCTGAGACATTTCCATGTAAATAAAACATTAATCAGGCTCACAAAAATGTCTGCAGAGCAATTATTGCACAAGAATGGTGAGCACTGGGGAAGCAGGGTCATTCATCCATTCCATATACCTGCTTAGGCTTGTTGCAAAGGAAGATGCCACTTTCAGGAATGTTGGAATTAGGTCAGGTCTCCTGGGTAGAATCTGTGTGGGCCAAGGAATAAGGCTTGGCATCAGGAGACCTGGTTTCTATTGGCATAACTTCTGCTGAGTTACTCTATGGCCTTGAGCAACTCACTTTGCAGCTGCATGATACTGTTTCCCACCCTGTAAAATGGGATTAATGGTACTTATCAGCCTTCACAAAGTACTTTTGTGATACAGAGATGAAAATGATGGTGACTGCTAATTGTTTTCACTCTCTCCCTGGAGAGAAGCTTTTTTCCTTTCAGGAGTGTAAACCCAAGCCCATTTGTTGCTAGTTGTAGATTTTAAGTTTCCATTTGCATGGATGACAGCACCCTTTCCTATAATTTTTCATAAGTGTGATGTGCAGTACATGAGATTGAAGAGGCCTGAGTAATACACAGACTCAGAGTAATTATGGGCAGTGCAACTGAACTTAGGCTGCAGAGAGGGTAGAACAGGGTAGAGGAAAACAAGTACTGTTCACAGGAACTGGGGGCAACAAGAGGTTGATTTGGCTCACTAAGGTGAGAAGGATATGCTTAAGAAGCTGTGATGAAGTCCACATCTCCTGGTATTCAGATTAGTGGATTAACCACACAAACTTCCTTCCTTTAGTGTCCTTCTAGATTAATAATAGGCATTGCCAGGAAACTTTTCTTTGTGGTTTAGTTTTCATTTTCAGAGGATTTATGCTCCCTAAATAACTATTTTTCCTATAGACTGATCACTGACAACATGCAGCAGTGGGGTATCTGAAATTTCTTAGTTACTGGAAAAGAAGAGCTTCAGAGACCTTCCCTTATTAGCACATTAATTGCAGCTGTCACAGACAGCAATTATTTGCTCAATTTTCCTCAAATTCATCATTTTCTTAAAAAACAAAACCAAATCCAAAACTGCAGTAATGAATATTCAAAATATCCTGGCACTTGAAATCCTGTTCTCATTTCATAGCTGGCACTGGCTTCTTCCTATCTGAACACCTCACACACCTTTCAGGCATGTAAGATTGACAGCTGTCCTGCATGCATAGCAAAGTAAAATTTAGTCCCTCATATCACAGACAAATGTACTTTGACAGCCTCAGTGCTGAGAAGCACACCATGCAATCCACCCAGCACAGATTCCTTCCAGAGTAAACACCAACTTGTCTTAACTCCAGTGGACATTTCAGGTTTCTCCACAGCCGCCTGGGTGTACTGGTTTTGGCTGGGATGGAGTTAATCTTCTTCAAAGTAGTTGGTATGGGGCTGTGTGTTGGGTTTGTGCTGGAAACAGTGTTAACTGTAACACAGGGGTGGGTTTGTCATTGCAGAGCAGTGCTCACACAGAGCCAAAGCCTTTTCTGCTCCCAACCCCTTGTGCACGCCTAGCCCCCTTGCTGGTGGGGTGGAGTTGAGGAGCAGATGCAGTTGGGACAACTGACCCCAGGTGACCCAAGGGATATCCCAGACCGTATGGCACCATGCTCAGCACCTGGAGCTGGGGAAAGAAGGAAGAGAGAACATCTGGAATGATGGTGCTTGTCTTCCCAAGTTACTGGAACCCTGCTGTTCTGGAGGTGGCCCATTCTGCCCATGGGAAGTGGGGACTTAATTCCTTGGTTGTGTTTTGCTTGTATGCACAGCTTTTGCTTTCCCTATGGAGCTTTCTTTATCTCAACCCATGGATTTTCTCACTTTTGCTTTTCTGATTCTCTCCCCCATCCCTGCTGGGGAGTGAGCAAGGAGCTGAGTGAGACTGAGTTGCCAGCTGGGGTTAAACCATGACACTGGACAATAAAAAACCATCTGCAGCTATTGACCTTTCAGCAGAAGAAGGGAAAAATATAGCAGGTAATTACTATGATTCTTTTAGCCACATCAACTAAAAAAAGCTCAGGAAACCCTGCTCCTCACCTTGAGTCTTTCACTCTTTAAGCTATTTGCCTTCATGGGCTCCATCAAGAGTGGAGAGTTCAGTCCAGAAGAATTACAGCATCTCTGTGAAACAGGCAATTTCTCCAGGGGCCTCAGTTCTGAAAAAAAACATTCTGAGGGGCTTAAATATGCTTCTTAAAAAACTCCATAAGGCACCCCTGATGTATGTATGTATGAATGTATGTATATATATATGAATGGACAATATTGCAGCCTTCACACTGAGAAATGATGAGTACAGGAGATGATGGATTGGACTATAACCAGTCTGTAGAAGGGATGAATATATACCTGTTGTTGGGAGGATGAGGAATCCATGTAAGTTGTCTGCTTGCATCAGGCAATAAAAGTGCAGGCAATTTTAACTGAGTAACATTGAGCATATGCAAAATCAATTTTTTATGATGGAATATTTAGTATCATTATTTAGATTAGTGCATTTTATCACTAGACAGTGCTTTTAAGACCTTCTAATGTAACCTACACATCACCTAGAAATTTCTGTAACTTCATGACTAATGGCTAAACCACAGCATATCTTTTAGAGAGATATCACATCTTGATTTAGACCCTTCAAGTCGTGGAAAATATAACTCCTCTCTTGTAAATCGTTCCCAAGGTTCATTACTCTTTCTGCTAAAATTTGCACCTTATCTTTAGTTTGAATCTGTCTGGCTTTGATTTCCAGTGAGTGGATCTTTTTATACCTTTGTCTGAAGGATGAAGACATCCTACTGAAAGCTGTCTTCCTGTGTAGGTTGCTTACACTGTCAGCAAGTCTCCTCTTAGCCCTTTTTCTACTAGCTAAATACACTCAGTCTCAAAATTATTCTTTCTTGGGGTGAAAAGATTGATGGTACCAAACTCAGGCAACTACCTGTACCTGCTTGTCTGAGCATCCCTATTTAATCAGTGGAGACTCCTCCAGAAAACAGTTTAGCTAACTTCAAGTGCAAATATGCCCTGAAGGTGTCTGTCTCTCTCCGTATCTATTTAACTGTTCTAGGGCAGATATGACTCTCACTTAGATGCCTCATTTAAGCAACTGAAATTTGGTGAGGTTTCCAGCCTTTAAATAATTTTTCTCTCTTTCTGATAGCCTTTGTATTTTCTCAACAACTTTTTGGAAGGATAGATGTGAGAAATGGAGACTCGTGCCAGGCCCAGCTTCCCTCAGTGAAATAATACATGGTTAATGATGCCTCCATTGTCCTGTTCAAATTTGACCAAGAGAAAATTAGCCTCCTCTCTTAGCCATCAGCTCCACATTCACAGTTCATATTCAGTACATTGTCTGCAGTGACCTTTCAGTATTTTTTCAGAGCCTCTGCTTTCCCCGAATACAGTCCCACAGTCCCTAAGGCTCAGAGATACAGAATTTTCAATTTGGGGTTATATTAAAATAGATTTGTAGTGTAATCAGAGCTGCCAATCAGGATCAGGACCTCACCATGAAACAAACAGTGAGAGACAGTCCCTGCCCTGAAGAATTTACACTCTAAATTAGACAAGACAGACAGTAGCTGTGTGTGTGGGTGGTTAAATGGAGATACTGAGAAGTGAAGGCCACAGAGAGGTTTGAGGTTTCTCAGACCTTCCCACCCTCACTAGCTTATCAAAGGGATGTCTGAGAGTTGTTTTGTTTATGCTCACTGAACTACTTCATCTTAACATCCTCTTTAGTGCAGCCCCACAGGGCTGCAGGTGCAGGGCTGCTACCAAATGAGCAGCTCTGTCTGACCCATATCCCACAGGAGGTTAAACATATTTTGTCAGAAGTATGCACTGGATGGGTAAACTCTGTGCTGCAGGAAGTTCCAGGGACAGAATCATCACTTAACCAAAACTTCCTGCCAAAGATTCTTCCAGGCACAGGCACCATTTATGATTGTGGCGCGGACCAAACTAGGGCTCAGCCATTCCCAGAAACAATGCCTAGGTTTTCGGTGGCTGGACCAAACTAAAGTTAAAGTGGCTGGCTTTCTTCTCTGATAGTGTTCATTTATATCTGAGGATAAAAACTTACAATGTGAAGCTCCTTACCAGCACACATTTGTTCTCACTTGCTTCAGGGTGACCACCCAGGCTTCCTTAGAACTCTTTTACTCTAAGTCTTTGCAACAAGAATGATTTGAAATATATTTTAGAGATCTAATTGTGCTTTAAAGGTTTTGGAGAACATTTAAGTTATGTCTGTCAGCACAGACTTTCCAGCTGAGTAGTTTGAAGCTCTATAGCCAGAGGTGCAGCCACAGGACAACTGCTGTGAATGGGAGAGTGACATGTGGAGCACTTGTCATGAGTTTTTGAGCCATTCTCTTGCTTTGGGCAGCTGTGCAGCTTGGGGATATGTGAGCAAGCTGGACACAGGATTTGCACAGTACAGTTTTCCATAGGTCCATCCTGCTTCAGCTGAAGTCCATGTAGCTTTCGTTCTTAGCAGGAAAAGGAGGATTTGATCCTTATTTTAATCTTACTTTTTCTGTCATTGCCCATTTTTGTTCCTTTGTAGGTTTTCAGCATGACATGGGATAAATTGACTACGTGTTTCCAAAACAGGTCTGCAGGGTAAAGCCAGACTTTCTGTTGTAATAATTATCCTCTGACTCCAGGCTGGAGTCAAGAACTAGGTTGATCTTGAGCCCATGACACCATTAAAAGCTGTAAGGCCAAAATGCAAAATGGGTAAAAGCCAAACCAGAACAAGGTAAAGCAGAAAACTGAAAGAGGGATCTGGTGGCACTGGACTTGGTGATGGCAAGAACAAGCAGGGACTGAAAAAAGTGGAAAGGATTTATCTGAACCATATTATGCAGTATTATGCTTCGAAAAACCAACCCTGCAAGGGGAAATGGGAGCTAACGCCTCCCCCTTACCTTACTGAAAGATATAAATATCAGTTAATTAACTTTCCTCAAGGACGACAGGAAAAATTGCTGAACACTTCTAATAGGAACATAGGTAAATCAAATTCTTTGCTTGTAGTCTATTAGCCATTAAAAGGTGAAAATTATATACACATGCATAATATGTTTGTTATAATTATATACACATATAAAAACTAAAACAATAAAGATAAAAACAACTAATCACTCTCCATCTATGGTGCTGCATGTAATAAGGAGTAAAAAAAAAATTCCCTGCCAACACGACTTGTGTATTTAATGAGTACTAAATAAAAGAGACAAGAAATATTTCACAGGCAACCTTCATTTTGGATTTTCTGTGTTTTTCAGTGTTTGACTTTGAAACATTAATAGCATTTGTCCAGGCTGGCTTGGGATGTATTTTGTTTTTCTGTCGCAATGTCATCTTTCTCTGTAAAGTGCCTCTTTGCCATGTGCTGCTGTTAGGGAGACAAAGACAAAAGAAAGATAAAACCAGATGTGCTGGGTACTAATCTGATTGCTTAACGTGTTTTTCTGGAAGATGATCTGATACTGTGATGATTCAGGCTAAATGAGAACTTGCAGATAAGTGGAACTGAGCCCCAGGTTGTCAGTAATGAACTTCAACTAACTCACACTGGGCCTAAGCCCAGTAGCACTGGGCACTTTTACCTACCACAGAAGGCAATGATAAGACACAAGCACGCTGGCCTCCCTGCGGATCCAAGATATTATACCACTTGCAGGCAAAATTACATTAGCTGCTTACTGTGCTGCAAATTTTAATGGTTTATAAGCAACAAGAAATTACCACATTGTAAATTTGGGAGAGATGACACAAATCAGACAGACTTACAGATGATGCTCCCTTTGCTCTCAGCTGAGTTGTACTTTATTAATATCCTGCTTTCTCTTTGTTTACAGCACTAATTGGTTTTATGAGTGGGTGAAGTACATTTTGCTCATTTGTTTTGGTTTAGCATAGGGAAGCAAGAGAAAAAGAAAAGAAGGGGAAAAAAGAATCACTATTGCAGCTCTCCTCTTATCTTTTCCCAGATATCATACCCACACTAGAGGATGAGTTATATTAGTGACAGGATAAGTGTCCTAGGCATAACAATCCTAACATTGTTTCCTTCATGATGTGCCTAAATGACACTGTGGTAGGCATGATTGTTTCCTGAAAGGGGGCAGTTACCCTTTGGTATTTGCTTTGAGTTTCCTCTTGCCGCTGCCACCTGTTCTCCTAAAACAGAGACCAGAGTTCACACAGGACCTCAGGCCATGTGGCTGTGGCACACACACATACCTGCCCTCACCATACACA
This sequence comes from Petroica traversi, assembly GCA_025920805.1. Classification (NCBI taxonomy): domain Eukaryota; kingdom Metazoa; phylum Chordata; class Aves; order Passeriformes; family Petroicidae; genus Petroica; species Petroica traversi. The sequence goes on along the minus strand of JAHLSL010000080.1, from coordinate 9,099,022 downwards.
CATGTAAAAAATTCCCTGTTAGCAGAGCACTGCACATCCTGCCCTCACTGCATCCCCTCTCTACAGTGAACATCCTGGTGCATCAGTGTAAGGAGTGGGTCTGTGCACGTTAGAATTGGTGTGAATACTTTCCTGATGTCCTCTAGATGCTGGAAAGACACAGAATTCCTGGCATGAGTGCCCCTTTATCCTGTCGTGCTCACTAGAGAGGCAAATTTCACATATAAATCCTTGGGGGAATTGCTCCAGCTATTTGGCTGTGCAGTCAGTAAGTGGATTTGTATGGTTAAACCTTGGGATACAATATTTGACACTCAGCTTTAGAACCATGGGACCCTTAAAAGAAATCTAGTCCAATCCCTCTATAATGAGTGGGTAAATCTTCAACTAGATCAGGTTGCTTCCTTCAGCCTGACCTTGAATGTTTCCAGGGATGGGAATTCTGCCACCTCTCTGGGTAACCTGTGCCAGTGTGCCACCTTCTTTGTAAAATATGTCTTCCTTATATTTAATCTAAATTTACCCTCTTGTAGATGAAAACCTTTAGCCCTCGACTTATTGCAACAGTCCTTGCTAAAACCTTTGTCCCCATCTTTCTTATAGACCCACTTTAGGTGCAAAAACATTATGACAGGGTCACACAGGACTTCGCCTGGATACCCGGCTATTTTCTTTAACAATGTAAAAGAGGATTCTAACTCTTCCTCTGAGACCTGAGAACTCAGATTCCTACCACTCACACTAGAACACGCAGCCAGAAATGAGGACAAAAAGCGAGTATGCTTATGCACAGGGCTGTTTCTCAAATGCATTTACCTCTAAGTGAGTGGGGTTATGGCGTAATGAATTGCATCCAGAGCAATCCATTTTCCTCTGTCTCACTGCTGAGCTCCATGCTTGGAGACACTGCAATATTGTATGCACAACTCATGGGATGCGCACACTTATATTACAGCTGCCACTTGGAAGGCCAGAGAGGAGGGAGTAACAAATGTTGCATTGTCAGTTTGCAACAATAAAGAATCATTTTCATTCCTTGTGCACAAGAGCTCCAATTATAATCTAATTCAATTCAGATTAACTATGCTTTGATGGCATTTCCATTACATAAAAAATAAATTTATTAGCCAAGTGTAATATGTTTTGTCTATAGTTCCAATGCTAATAAGGAGACTGTTTAACTGCTTTAATGTTGCATTTTAACCACAGTTATAAGCTATTTCCTTAAAATTTATAATCAGGGTGTGCAAATATTACCCTGGAAACTCACAGAAAGGAAAATTATCAGGATTCACAGGTGAGCTGCTAATAAAGGCTTATAAACCATTTGGTTTAAATCCCACCCATTAAGAATTTTCATAAGGCTTTCATCAAAGATTCCAGGTGCTTCATCCCATGCTAATTGCATGGTCTGGTGAAAGGTAGCAAACACAACTGGAGCAAATGAACACTGCTTTATCTGAGGATTGATAAATGACTCATTGCAGGTATGTCTAAACTACAGACACCTAATCTTATTATAGCACCACAGCTGAGTCTTTATGTTCTCTAAATGATCTTGATGGTTTCTGTGCCACCAGCCTCTCCAGAAATCTTCAGCCTGTCCTTGAGCTCTTGATGGGTTTGTATATTGCTATTTTAAGTGCTGTTCTGGGATCTTAAGGCTGCTCACTCCTGCCCTCTTTGCCCAGTGCACATATGGATGGAGGCTCATAACTGATTAGGCATTCTGATTAGTGGAGCACATATTTATGTTTCCACCCAGGGCTGTAAGGCATGTGTTTGAGCTATTACAAATGAGAACCCAAAGCAATCCTCCCTACTGCACAAAGGAATCACAAAGTTGGATCAGCATCTGCATCACTTTGCTGGTCTTCAAGCAATCATTTGCCTTTTGGCAGACTGTGCACAGGATGCGGGCATGGAGTTTGGAGGCTGACAGTTCTGCTCTGTGCCAAAACATGAGGGGCTTTACGGAGTTAGAACAAACTCCAAAAGTATGAGAAAAGACACTCAGCACAAAGTCAACCCATTTAGTGCAGGAAAGACCCTGACAATCCATCTCAAGGTAAATTATAATTTTTGTGTAACCTGCATTTGAACTGAGATGGCCACTGCTTGGGCAGCTTGCTTTAGTCAAGAAACAGTTGTCTTGGAAGAAGCTAGATCCAACAGCTCTGGAACCAGTCAAGATGGATGCAGTAACAGATGGAATGTTCTGATTACTCCAGATTGATATCTATGGAAGCTCTGTTTTAATTACATTCTGCAGTGACGGAAAACCAGACCCCTGCTGTACTTATGAATTACTTTCTATTCCAATTTACTTATCATGGATGCCATTAGTTTATGTGAACAGAAATTAACACTTGTTTTCTTTTTCTCTTTCACAGTTTCTTTTCAGAACAAAAACACTTTCACTGGAAAATCATCATGGAATCAAATTATATCTTGGGAAAATAAAACAAAACAAAACAAAGGACCATAAATAGCCCCTCAAAGTTCAGAAGTAATATCTTCCAAAAGGAGTAGGAAGACAGAAATGCCAAAGGCAGTTCGGTCCATTAGTCAGCCTTCTCCAATTATTTATGATGAGCAATTTATCCAATCATTTTAATAGTCTTATGGGGAAAGTGCATTTTCTGCAAACAGTTCAACAAGTTAATATTTACTTTTTTTCCCTCAGTTTAAATCTTTTTTTATTCTGTAACAAACATCTGTGGACAATATATCTAAGCTTCTGAGTTTGTAATTTCCTTTGCAAGTGCAGTTGCTTACAAGGGTAAGAGATTTATTAGAATCTAATATATCAAGTAACAAGATCTAATGACCAGACACTAAAGCTAAATTAATTGACTCTAGATATGCTGCATAATTTTTTAATTTAATTTTTTTTTTTGTGGGGGACAGTTAGGGCAATTAGTCATTGGGATAACTTATGTGGAGATAAGGCAGGCTTCTTATGACTGCAAATCACTGATACAAGACTTTCTAAAATATATATTTCAGCTGAACTGGAAGATGGGAACTACCTGTCAAACTCTATGGCCTTTTGCTTGTAGGATGTCAGGTTAGATGAGCATAATGTTCCCTTCTCGCCTTAAAATTTATGAAGTATTTATTTCAGACATGATCTCTACTAGTCACCTAGGTCAAATAGTTGGTCAAACATTTATGAAAAACCAGACAAGCAGATACAAGCATCACCATGGGGCAGGAAGTGGTGACCTTCACCCTGTGAAGTGCTTCAGCCAGGTTCCCAAAATGATGACCAGAAAGCTGAGGGCAACCTGCAGTTCTAATCCAGCAGCTCAAGTGACAATTTGAAGGGAAACAACTAACACCGAAATGAAATATCATCACCTTAGATGGCAGGTTGCAGCTGCTGAAAATGTGCTTTTGTCATTTGCTCATTTCTAGCCTGTAGATTAAACATAAATTTAAAATCGATACATAAAGGGGAAAAAAAAATCAAATAAAATCCAATCCCGCCCCCACCTCCAACCCTACTAAGACTTTATTCCAGAGTGCATAAAAAGAATCACCACTGTATTTCTGCACAATGTGGTAACAACCTCTTATTTGTGCTTAGTGCTGGAGACACAACATCTGCAAAGGTGCTCAGAAACACCTCATAATCACAAAGAGCTGGAGGCACTTCAGAGGCGTCAGATCAAACAATTAAAGAAGTAGGAGGACTGATCTGTGAGGAAACAGCCTCTGAATAACTTGGGAAAGTGATGACTGAGGCACTGAGTTGGCTCTTGGTGAATTTTATGGGACGTTTACAGTTTTGCAGTGGTTTTAATGGGATCTTAATGAAGGACAAAGGCATGCTAACCAATAGCAAATATTTAAAATGTGTGAGAAAGAAGAGGAAAAGGAGTATTTAGCCACTGCATACAGTAGAAATGGAGCAGAAAAGAGAAAATATAAGTGAACACTTCTAAAATATCAGAATTTATAGCAGGTAAATGATGAAGAGAAAATGGGTGGAACAATTCAATAGAACAGAATATGATTTTTACAGTTTTAACTAAGTTTGCTCATGGAAGATGTATTAGGAGTTGACAAGACTGGAAACTGAGATTTCCTAGTCCTGGGAGATGAACCTAGATAGGGCTTTGAGAAATTTTCAGTTGATTCTGCATATTCAAAATTCCAGTTTTTTATCTGTATTGCGTGTCAAAACCCTCTGACCTGAGTCTGCCTAAGACAGAGGTTTTAAAAACCAGAGTCCCCTTTCCCAATTCTTTCCCCATCAAATTTTCAGAGCAAAACCATGTAACTAGAACCTACCAGGGACTACACCTTGCTACTGAATTCAACAGAAAAAGAGGGATGAGTTTTCTGATAAGATCTCGAGTATATATATATATATATATATATATATATATTCAAATCAGACTTACAAGGCTTGTATCTTATGGTCCATTCTGGGAAAGTCTGTCCTTCCTGCATGGATTTGAATTTAATATCTATTGAACAGTAATCTGCACAGCCTCTAATCTTCTGACCTGTTCAGTGAAAAAGTGCCACAACACTTCTCATCTTTCACCTCTCTGTTATTCAATGTTTATATACTCCTATCCAAAATATTTAAATTATGAATAATGAGGACTCACAGGAAAGAAAATCTTATTCAATATTTCTTTCCATTGAGATTAATTATCCTAATTATCCTTATTTTTTCCCTTGTTTGAGTTTTGGTGGTTTTTATTGTTTGTTTGTTTGTCTGTTTGTTTGTTTTGTTTTCTTTTGTTTTGTTATGTTATGTTGCAGTTGTTGGTTTTGGTTTTTGTTTTGACTGGAGGACCAGCACTACAAGAAAAATCGCCAATTCTAAGAAGAGACAATTGTTATCAGTTTATGATCAGAGAATATCCAGATCATGCAATGACCCAAGGCTCTTTGTTCAAGAGGAGTCAATGACTACTGAAGATACCCAACCTCTCTCAGCATTGATCCTCATTTTTACAATTCAGAAAAACACTGAGAGCAGGAGAAACCATGTTGATGGCAATGAGGCATTTAAGGCCTTGAGAAGGTGCTGCTCCCTGGCTGTCTGTAAGTAAAGCCTCAAATTTTCTTCTGACTCTGGAGCTGCTACAAATAATATGAAATGTTGGTGTTGGATACAGAAATGTTTTAATAGCTTTAATTACAATATAGAAATATGTTGAGCTCATTTTGTATGCATCCTCCCCCTTTTAGCAGTTAGCCTTCCATTTGTTCTTTGTGGAGCTGCTGGATAATGTGTATGATGTATTCAGGCAGCTCTTTCCAGATGTGAAGCAGAATGCATGAAGAAGAGAAAAATGTCAGGTATGAAAAAGTAGTAAGTGAGAATTGAAGAACAAATCATAAGATTCTTCAAACAATATTCTACAGGAAAAAAAGAGGTAGCTGTCCCCAGACAGATCCCAAAGCAATCCATGTTTGATTTGCATGCAAGCAGTCCCCAAGCAAGAGGTGATGATTAAGCTATTAGAGTCTGAAAAGGTAACAGATCCCACACCAAATTAGCAGAGCTGCTGTAAACCCCTGTCTGTTTCATGTCAGCCAAAAAATACAGACTTATTGCCATGTTTATGCCAGGGACACACCATCCTCTTTGCTCTAAACCTGGCATGGTCTTCTCTAGGTGTAATTCTCTAAAATTAAAAAGTCCTTAACCCCACTCTACACTACTTATGGGTCTTACTGGATCCATCACAGCATTTTTGCTCTCCAAGCCCTCCCAGAAAGAAGTCCTTCATGTGCTGGTGAAACCTTCTGCCACACAACAGGTAGGAGAAGAAGTAAATGAGGACCAGCCTCAGTGTCTGTCCTGATCTTCTGGAAACTGGTGCATCATCCTAAGTATGTTCCTCTGTGTCTGAAAGCAAGAACTGGCTGCAGAGTGAACAAAGATGGGATTTTCTTCTGAAAACACTAGTTGTGCAGAAACTGATTTCACTGAGGAATAAAAAAACCAACCCTGACATCCCTCTAGTCTCAGGTGTCAGCGTGAGCAGCCACTCCATAGAGCAGGAAAGTGCTGAGCACAAGCTTGTGACAGGCTTTATATTGCCTAAAATGGGAGCTCCCACAGCAGCCCAGCAGTGTGAGAAATGGGCTACAGAGAGACCAGAAGGAAAAATGGACTGGAGCATGCTGAACAAAGAGGAAATCACATAATCAGGGAGAAAATGTATTGCCCTCGGCAAGACCTCTGGTAGTAAAATCTATGCTAACCATATCACCTTGTAAATTTGTTGAATGTATATAACTATGTTTCCTTTGGATAACATTTTTATTATGAAGAAAATCCTTCCTCAAAAGATAAATATGTTTCAAAGGAAGTTTGAGTGGAGTTTTAACAGATCACATGCTTTTCTAGAAGGGAAAGAAATGCGACATTCAAAGAGTACAAATGAGAAATTTATGACAAGCTGTAAGTCTTCTTGTGTTGTTTTTTTTTTTGTTGTTGTTTTTTTCCCCCTCCAAATTATCAACCAGGAGGCCAGCTCAGTTTGTTTTCCTAACATTATAGCCAGAGAATGTTTTTTTTTCATGCAGGTTGGTTGGGGTTCAGAGGGATATTAAACTATTTGCATTAACAATAATCAAAGCTATCTACCAATGAGGTTGTACACTTGACAATATGATTACATCATCTTTGGGAGAGGAAATTAAGTTTGGCTTTCATTTGAACATAATAAAATGAATTTAATCAATTACTAAAAACTATTAAAACTCATCTCCCATTCCATTTCATGAGGGATAAAATTCAGCAGACTAGGAGAATTGGAGGGTCTCAGGTATACTAACCCTTGCCACTATTTTGTTAAGAGTTATTCATTTAATAAAGAGTACATTTTAAGTCAGACTAACTCAAAGTCCTGGCACGAAGAAACCAGAGATTCAGACCATACTTAAGAGGCAGAGAGAGGCTAGGGCCAGCAAGATCTAAAGCTTCTTTGTGGATAACCAACAGGAAAAAAATTGTAAAAGCCATGAGTTGCTATAACAAAGAATGTAAATAAAATCTTTGTATGCTTAGTCATTAAGTTGATAGGACTTGTGAGGTTTTTTTTTTTCCTGGACTCTTTCCAGCAATCACAGTTCCAAAAAAGATATTAATTAGGAAAGATTTTGTGAATTGTCTTAAAAGGATAATCTAGGATAGAGAAATATGCCTTTAAGGGGGAATCAGAGTTTGCCAATCTGTTTAGTTTACTGGTAGATGATTCAGAGCTGACATGGTCATAGCTTGTAAGCACTGAGAGAACACAGAGCTTTCTGATTCTAAGTTGATCTTTAATCTCACAGAATCCTAGAAATGTTTAAGTTGGAAAAGACCTTTAAGATGGCCATGTCCACCCACTAACCCATCCTTGCCAAGTGCCAAGTCCACCTCTAAGACATGTCCCCAGGTGACACACATACATATCATTTAAATGAGCTCCAGAGATGGTGACTTTACCTCTTCCCCAGGCAGACTTGTTCCAGTGCTTGAGTAAACCTTTTGGTGAAGAAATTTTCCCTAATATCCAACCTAAACCTCTCCTGGCACAAATTAAGGACTTTTCCTCTTGTCGTACTGCTTGTTTATTGGAAGAAGAAACTGACCCCCACCTTGCTTGAATGTCCTTTCAGGTAGTTGTAATGAAGCTATTTAGAAAAAAGCAAACCAATTGTTTGGAAGCAGAAACTAGATAAATTCAGATTGAACCATTAGCATGATTAGGTCCTCAAAGAATGTATCTAGATTTCATGGTAGACTTTCATCAGTTAAACCGTTTAATTTGAGATTGAGCTACAGCACATCCATTTGAAAAGCAAAACACAGGCAGAAGTTGTAGAATTGACACAGAAGGTCCTGAGTAAGTGCAGTGCTACAGGATAACAGACAATTGAAGGAGAGATCTACCAGAGCGTGAAGTCCCCTGTGGACAGTTATGTCACTGAAGGATGTAGCAGGGAGGTACTGAGCGTGTCCTTCCTGCTGCTGGAGCTCTGGCAGCCCATCCGTTCCCCAGCACTAAACTGGATTTTCTCCAAGTCCTTGACCCCAGACCTCCAGAAACACTCAGGTAATAATCCAAGAAAATAGCTGTCCCTGATTCTCCTGCAATGACTGAGAGACCTGCACTTTCCAAGAGACAAGGGACTGGTGCCTCGTTCTAACCAACTTTTGCTGTCTGTGTTCAGCACCAGTTGCCTGTCCTGGTGCCTTGGCTGGAGTTCTCCCATGTCACACAGGCTTAGGGAAGAGATGCTCAGCCCTCCCACTCCCCACATGGGGGATGCCTGCCCCATGTCTCCACACTGCCTTCCTTGTTGGAAACTGAGGGCAGAGGATCATATGGGTTCTCATTCATAACTGTTTTGCAGCTGTAAAAATTACAATTCCCATCCTTTTTCTTCTGCTTGGATACAGAATGGTTTATACTTAATGATTCTGCCCACACATCTATTCAGAAAACTGCCTGATGTGTTGATGATGACTTTTTAAAATCATCATCCATTTAACATCGACAAAGATTAGTACATCTTGAAAATGTATTGTTTAACCATAGCAGATAACACATTTTCAAATAATACAATTTTCATTTTTAATCTCTAAAAAGTGGTGATTAGAAATATGTTAATTATCTGCCACATTCAACTTTTTTGTCATCTTGAAGAAAGTGCATCTCAAGTTACATTTACAGAATGAACGTTTGAAAGCAAAAAGATTATGTCAGTTTTATAACACCATTATTCTTTCAGGCTGAGGTACCCAAAACAAATCGAGGTTTAGATTCATGTAATTGTTTAGGTTGAAAAGAACGTTTCAGATTGAGTCCAATGGTTAACCCAGTACTGCAAAGCCCACCAAGTCCCACAATGTCCCCAGGTGCCACATCTACAGGTCTTTAAAGTCCCTCCAGGGATGACAACTCCATCATTTCCCTGGGAAGGCCATTATCACATCTCTTTAGCTAGCTGGAGTCAGCTGCCCCAGCTGAGTCTCCTCCCAGCTGCTTATTCTGCCCCACCCTGCAGACCCCCCTTAGATGGGGTGATGTGAGAACCATTGAGTCCTTGACTCAAGGTAAATGTAGCTAGAATTTTCTTAGAACAACATAGCTACTCTCAACAATTTTGGATGTTTGCAGTTATAGGGTTTTAAATATAATCAGAAATATTTCAAGTATAACTTTTTTTTTTTCTACTATTTGTTAGGAAGACAAAGCAAATTGAATATTTATCCTATATGTGTATATGTGTATGCATTTATACAGTGTATAAATATATATAGGTACATGTATATAATTTAATTTTTACTATTTTATTTTTTTTTTACCTGCATCTGACTATTAGTAATTTAAAATAATTGGAAACTCCATTCATCCATTGTGACAAAACCAAGTTTCATGAGTAGTAATGTATGATCTTCTTTTCTTATTGGATAGAAGGAAAATGCTCAGACAAAACCTTCTGTGGCTCTCTAAGTGTGAATAACTTATTTTGATATGGCATAATAGATATATTATGCAAAAAGTCCTTACCCACTTTAGTTTATCCTCACTAATTCATTTGATTAGATTTATGTTTCCTTGTTTTGATTTATTTAAACCAGATTTGACACTGATGAGTATCTTTTAAGAACTCATCACTTTTAAGAACCTAGCAAAAAATGGACTGGCATTGTACATATAAAACCTACTAGAGGATTTTCAAATATGGCAAACAGGCTTTGGGTAGATCCATTGGGACCACTTGTAAGAATGATGAGATATCCTAATGCTTTTTTTTTCTTTCAGCCATAAGCCAGCACATTTAAATGAAATACTGTATTATTTTACAAGGTGAAAGAGCACAAAAGATTTTGGCTTTCTTGTGGACAAATCACCCTGGGGTTTCCAGGCCAGCTGCAACCAGATTCCTCTCAACAACTCAAGATGATATAATCTTTATCTCTGTGACTTTCACCTACATCTGCAGTTCAAAAAAAAGGTGACCTATCAGCTTTCTGCTCAGTCAAATAAACTGATTTGGGGTTGCATTTTTTCATGGTTGGCTCTGGCTGGAATAGGAGTTCTGTTTTGATATCCGCTATGTATTTTAAAAGTAATTACTGTGTTTAGTTCTTTTATAGAACATGTATGTACAGACCTACTGTGGCACTGTGAGCAGATGTGCTCATGCCTACATCATCACATTAGTGTATTCTGTAGGTATCCAAAGGATCCTTCTGCTTCTGCCAGCTGCCTGAAAGGACTTTGTGTAAATTAAAGAAGTCTAAGCAGTCATGAACGGAGGATGAGGAAAGATCACAATTGTACACCACCCTGTGTTCCTCACCAAGGACATAAAACTAGCTAGACTCAAGTGGAAAACTTCACTACAATAAATATCTTGCATAAAGGGAAAAATCCACCAATAGAGGGGAATCTAAAACAAAAGCCTCTGGGCAGACTGGCCATTCTCAGCATTACTGAGTAGCTACAGCTGCTGTGTCAGAGCCTTAGGGCAGAGCCTGACAGGGTTCCAAATATTAAAAATCGGGATGTTTGCTATGACTTGGTTCTCTTGTTGATACCGTTCACCACGTATTCCTTAATTTCATACACTGACACTGCTGCTTCCATAAATTATCACATTTTATGCTTTTATTGCTAGCAAAATAAACTTTGATGACATATTTAAAAGGCATCAAGGCTATGAAAATGAGTTTGTATTTGCAGAATATTTTTAAGTTGTATTATTTTCAATGTATTACAGTCAAAGGTGGAAAAAAAAAAGTGTTTAAATAAAAGTGACACAGTGAAGGTTATTCTGGCCACATATACTCAGAGACACATGTAAAAATGACTTGAAAGATGTCCCATCTGCCAGGTCCCTCCATCTGACTGAAGCAGGGAGTTGCTTTGCAGCCAATCCATGATAAATAGAATGAATTCAACAAAAAATGTGGCAAGCAGCTTCTTGTCAGTCTTACTAATTAAAAAAAAGCAAACAGATGGTCAAGCAACGACTCTTATTCAACAGGAATTTGGGCGCTTTAAGTGATAAGACACTTTCAGAATTTTCCTAACATGTTAAAAGGTGTGTCCTTATTGATCAGTTTCCAAATTCTACAGCTTAGGGCTTGACACTGAGTTTTTGATTGTCCTGCAGCATCCCCCCTATACACACTGAGCTTTTATACAGAGTACTGCCTTGCCATGAAGGAGCAGGGCTGAGTGGTTCTTGGAGAAATGGGAGAGGAAATGAGGTAAGGGAAATGAGAGACCACAGGTTTGATTTAATGTTGTTATCTTTAGTGTTTTTTAATCTTCAATTATTACATAGATAATATATAAGTACATATTTTCAGATTGTGATTTTTGTTTCCTGTGGAAATAATGGAATATATAATAGATATAATATATGTTATTATGTAATACAGTCACCTTTTGCACTAGTGAATTATTACTACATCAAGAGTGTCAGAGGGAGGATTGCTAAGAGGGAGGCTTGATTGCTTCTGAGGAGCAGCAAACAAATGAAAGAGGAGAGGGAGGTGCAGTGCTTGAAGCTTGCTCTGAGATGAGAGTTAAACAAGATGCAAGAGACAGCACACATGAAATAACATGAGCTGAAGTGAGGTGCTGCCAGGGAGGTTTATGTGGGCTCATGAAAAATGTGCTTCAAATCAGTGCAGAATAACTAGATCCTGGAGATGATTATAAAGGTGAAAACGGAGGGAGAAGAAAGGGGATAGCCAGTACCAGCAGAAATGGTGATAGCTTTATTTGAAGCAGCTTGGACGGAACTAAGGGGGACTAAGAGTGAAGTGGAAGTGACAGGAGACAAACTGGAAAGGTGCTAGTTGAGTGGCAGCCACACAGGCAGTGAAATATGGTTACTACATTTTCAAAGGAGAATGAGCCCTGATTTCACCACACTGATATCACAAGAATAGGACACAAACATGGATAGAAAAATTCTACATAAAAAATAATCACAGAATCATAAAATCATAAGAAAGCTTGGGTTTGAAGTGATCTTAGAGATTATCTAGGATCAATGCCCTTGCCACAGAAGGGGACAGTGCAACATGAAATAGTGGAAAAATATGATTTAAAATGCATTTTTTCCCTTTAATTTTCTGTCAATAAAAACATATAAATAAATAATCTCATTTGAATTTTTGGCACCTCTTTTAAAGATATTATAATGTAAGACATCATTTCTACAAAGACTCACAAATATTTTTAAGTCTATACATGGTATAATGTTTGCACGGCTTAATTCAGTGCACAGCGGTGAGTATGTATTTAAGCATTTCCAGGGCAGAAAGAATACCAATCTCAAGAACTCCAGAACTGATAAGCTGAGCTGCCAAAGCCATGAGATTTAGCCTGGAAGTTATTAAAATTTCCTGTGTTAGCCTCCAAAATTTTGCTTTTGAACAGACTCTTTTGACTTTGAGTATATCAGCCAACTCATGACAGTTTCAAGTGAGCAGGGCCAGCTTTCTGGTCTCTTTGGGAGCCTCACTAGGAAAACCAGCTGGGACTAAATCACAAAAAGCTGCCAGCTGGTGTAGCCACCTTTCCCCCTCCAACCAAAATGCCCAATGAGAAATAATTATGTGCTTCTCTAGCCTAGTTCTGCCAGCCCACTATGTAGTCCTTTTCCCTCCACCAATTCTGAATCTTCATCATTCAGTATGTCAAATAATTTTCCATTAGTCACTGGAACACATCTTAAACCTGATATCAATAGAGTTAAGTCACATACCCTGGGAGGAGTTGGTGGACCAGAACCATGGGATATACCCTGGGATCCTGGCTGCATCCAACACGTGCCTCTTTTTCTGTGCCAATACCTGCACTTACTCTTTGTGCCTTACTCATTCCCAAACCTTCCTGATAGTCCTGGAAGAGGAGACGGGAAACTTCATCTTCCTCTTTAGAACTGATCCAAATACCTGCAGTATTTGGAAAATTCTAAATTCTAATTAGAATTCTAATATTCTAAACTCTGACTATTCTGAAATCATTAATTTCTCTCCTGAAAATATCAACAAGATATTAAAAGGCTGCACTGGGGTGATAATCTCGATTTTCCTTTTCTATCTGAAAGCTCAGATCTTCATATGAAGCTATCATTTTGGAGATACAAATTTAATAAAAAAAACATTAAATACAGCAGTAATTTCAATAGAATCATACAGTAAATCTCTTGCCTGTGAAATCTCTGAAAAAAATCTTAATTTAGACAGTTAACTGATTTTCAAAACCAGTTCACAAACCACAATGGGGTCAGTAGAAAAGTTCTAACAGATCTGTAAAAGGAAACTCAGAGAAATCAAGTGAAATGCAAGCCAGTGAAATCTCTTAGAGGGGAATATCTCCACCTCAATATGTTAATTCTGAAATAAAAAAAGGTTAAAAAGTCACTGGAATTGATAATTTTATCTTTCACAGTCTGACTGAATATATTTTGTTCCCTTTTTAAAATAAACAACACAAATCTCAGCAACCACGTATCAAAGAAACACTAAAATCCAGATGTCCTGGTCCTGCTCCCAGTTATCTGAGCATTAACATGAGAAACAAATTCATGAATGCCAATGCAGTTCAAATCATCAGCAGCACTGTCATCTGTGGAGAACAGAGTATAATAGAATCAACATCTACAAACCTTTCAGTTTTATCAGTGTTATCATTAGCAAAGCCAAATTGTGAAATCCTCAGTCTGTCCCTCCTGCAGCAAAACTCCTCCTCACTGGTTTGGGACTTTAGGACTGAGTATTGACCCCAAAGTTTTTGATCCATCCTTGGAGTCAATCCCCAGATTCCATGCACAACCTTACCAATAGAATTTTCAGGATTGCAGTACTTCTGTGATTCAATCTATGGTTAGCAGTGTCCCAGACTCAAAATATATCATTTTCCCTCAAAGTCCACAGAGGAACTTTTTACCTTTAGGATCTGATGAGTGTATGAGAGTTTAACAAACTTCTACAGGACTACATGTAGTCTGTAGAAGTAGTCTACTTCTACAGTCTACTACAGAAGTAGACTACTGTAGATGTAGTCTACAGGACTACTTGTAATCTGTTTCCAACTTAATCAGAGAGCTGGCTGTGTGAAAGAAAGAGAAAGCAAGGCAGGCAGGCATACAGGCACCAGCAAGGAAGGAATTCTGGAACTCTGGAAGGAATTCTGGAATTCAGGAATTCTGGAATTCAGGAATTCAGGAAGGAAGGAAGGAAGGAAGGAATGAAGGAAGGAAGGAAGGGACAGAAAGAAAGAAAGAAAGAAAGAAAGAAAGAAAGAAAGAAAGAAAGA
>JAHLSL010000080.1:9067287-9084697 GCA_025920805.1 Petroica traversi | reverse complement strand
AAGAAAGAAAGAAAGAAAGAAAGAAAGAAAGAAAGAAAGAAAGAAAGGAAGGAAGGAAGGAAAAGAAAGAAAGACACAACACCCTCTCCACAAACCTACCAAAATTAAACTGTCTCCTGAACCTCAAGTGCTCCCACTTTTCAAGGGGAGTGGTGATGGGAAAAGTGACAGGGAGAACAGTTCTTGATGTGACAGTTGTTAGTCATAGTGCTTAATGCTCTACTGGAAAGCACTCAGATCGTGCAGTGATAAAGGCTGGGTATGAAGCCTTGTAGAATATAATCTTCCTTTTTCCATCAAGTTTTGGAGTCTACAGCCTCTGCTCTGTCTCAAACATGATGAACCTTCTCTTTCATTTGGTACAAATGTAATTTGACAAATATTCACACCTTGATTTAGCTCATTCACTCAGCTGAATGCACAGGACTAGGAAAATAATTTTTGGTGGTCTAAATAAAGGATTTACACTTTTCTTTGCATTTAGGAAACCCCTAAAAGATCACAATTCCCATGAGGTAATAAATCTAACTGAATAACAAAACAATCTGTCCTTTTCTTTCCTCATTATTTCTGCTTTCCTTCATGTTTTAGATGCTCGGTCTTCTTAATTATTTTATTATTTATTCACCACAGTCAGTGTACACAGAAAAGACACAACTTAAATTACAATACCTAATGACTAAAACGCTTAGCAAAAACAAACATTACACATCATTCTGGGTCACCTTCGTATTTTTGACAATTCTTTATCTTTCTATCCTGAAGAATTAGTGGAGTCAAGATGACACTTGCAACATTTCATGGTGTAGAAAAGATTTTTTGACCAATGCTGCACATTTTAAGGACTGGCCATGCTACCAGTGTGAGAAAACCCCCGAATATTATTTGTCTGACATAATAGTATAATAAGGTTGAATTTTCAACTTAATAATTTAAATTTTTTTCAACTGCATATATTTCCTGAAGGATTAATTGTAAAGCAATCAATGGCAATATTATTCATTTTTTCTCTCAAATTCTTTGAATTGAAGCCCAGTGTTCTATTCCTCTTACATTTTTTTTATTATTAGTGCTTCTCATCACTAAATACCCAAGTATATAATACTATATACTTCACAAAAAATATTCTAAGAGTCATTAGAGATGTTTTATAGTTGGGAAGGTAAGTGAAAGGGTGTAAACCCAGCAAACCCATGATCATTACACTACAGTATCTTCCAGGAAAATCAGCGATGGTTATAACCCAGGTAATATTAAATATAATTATGCTGTTCTTGGTTCTGAATGAACCAGTGCATCAGCTTATTTCCAACTTATTTTCCATTGCCTGAAAATAAAGTTAATGATTATATTCAGTTCTAACATCACTAAGAGGAAAAAAAAATCTTCAGCTATTAAGAAGCTTTAAGTATAAATTCATGCTGTGTGAGTAAAATGAATGGGTATTTGTTTCAATATTTTAATGGGATATTGAATATCATTATGTTTATATTGGTATCAGCTAATTTGAGATGGAAGAGGAGAAAGGTAACTCCTGTTCAGAGTGTTGGGTAGCAATATTAGGCTGTTCTGTATTGATTTTATTTTATCTTATTTTATTTTATAATTATTTAATTTTATTTATTCTTACTCTTTTTAATGACATTTTTATCTGGTTTAGGTGTTTTATTGTTTTGTTTTGTTATTTTTAAAATTTATTTGAGCATTATTGTATTTAAACCACTTCAGAGGTAGAAACTTATATTTAACAAATGTGACATTGACACAGCTATACAACAGGGCCATCTCAAGAAAAAAAATTGAGTAATAACTGAAGCCCAGTTCTCCTTCTCCATTAACCTTAGTGAATT
Organism: Petroica traversi; assembly: GCA_025920805.1. Lineage (NCBI taxonomy): Eukaryota > Metazoa > Chordata > Aves > Passeriformes > Petroicidae > Petroica > Petroica traversi. The sequence continues at coordinate 9,082,847 of JAHLSL010000080.1, read as the reverse complement.
TGTGTCTTAAAATAACTCCATGGATTTCAGCCTTCCCTCCAAATCCTGAATCATTTGAGTACACACAATAGTACATACTCCTGGACAAACAAAAGAAAGGCAGATTCAACAAAGACTGAGCAAGAATGAAAAGTACTAGTGTTGTAAATCTAACATGACATTTGAAAACATTCCTTTTTCTGCTCATTTCTGCCTCTTTTGCCTTTTAGTTATTCAGCCTGCAAAAATTGTCTTTTTTCAGGTCAAGGGTTATATTTTATTCTCATTGCTGAGCATAAGAGGGACCCAATTCAGGGCACTTTTGTAGTGTAAAGGAAATGATAAACATGACCCATGTTAAGAGGAGCTTATTTTCAGGAGGGAGTGCTGACATTTCACAGAGCTGCTCCTTTATCTGTATTTTGATTAAACTATCAGCGACTTTTTCTGCAGATGCACGTGTTTGCAAACATGTTATTGAGAAACAACATAGGAGCTAAATTCAGAGGCGGTTCCTGGGAAGGGGTTGCTATATTTCAGCACAAGACAAATCTCTACAAAACAGACTAAATTCCCAAGCCTGCATTTCCTGGAAGCCAGCAGGGACCCGCAGAAGAGAAGCCAGTGCCAGCCCAGGGACGCTGAATGCCACTATCTCACTGCTGCATCAAGGCTGACAGATTTCCCAGTGTTACACAGCCACATCAGCTTGTCTGGATCTGCCTTAAGAGTAGATATTTAGGACACATCCTGAAGCCTTATCACCCTGTAGTTAAATGAAGAGGACAAAGCTCAAGACAGAGAACAGAAAATAAGACAATCCAGGTGGTTCAGCAGCAAAAAAAGGCTGATACAGACATCACCATTAGCATGTGTGGCTAAAAATGAGAGCCACTGCAGGATGGGGAAACCAGGACAAGCAGTGTTCAGGATTGCTCCAGAAATCTTGATTAAAACAGCACTGTGTGAGGGAAAACAAAAAGCAGGAGGCAAGTTGGTCTTTTATAAGTCAAGAAAAGCTTCAAAGAAGATGGAGGAGATGAGCAGGAGAGGGCTTTTGACAAAGACATGGAGCAATTGGATACAGGGGAATGGCTTTAAACAGAAAGAGTGAAGGTTCAGGTTGGATATTAGGAAGAATTCCTTACTCATGACGGTGGTGAGGTGCTGGAAAAAGCTGTCCAGAGAAGCTGTGGCAGCCCCATATCTGGAAGTGTTCAAGGCCAGGTTGGATAGGGCTTTGAGCAACCTGGTCCAATGGAAGGTGTCCCTGCCCATGGCAGAGGGTTGGAAAAAGATGATCTGTGGGGCCCATACCAACCCAAACCTTTCTGTGATTCTATGATATGTGGGTAAATATCAGAAAACTTTATGTATGTCAAGGTTTAAAACAAATTCCCTTTTACTTTAGTGACTGAGTTTAGGGGGGGGAGGGGAATTCAAAAGCCTTTGTTTTATTGTTCTTTCCACAGGAAAATAATAATAATAATAAAAAGATACAGGGAGGGAGAGTTTGCTCAGGATTAATTATTGAGTGTTCCAGAGCTTTATAATATATTTATATACTCCCCTGAGCTTGGCAAGCTCTTTCTCTGTTCCTTTCTCTTTTACACTGCCATCTCCAACCCAGCATTTTCACTCAAATACTCAATGAGATCCTTTGTGGTATCAGAAGAGATGGAAGTGCTGGGGGAATTTCTGGAACACTGTACAGCTCTCACTAGCCTTGCTCCAGCTAAGGGCTTCCTGAGCACCTCTTGCAAACAGGCTTGCTCCCAGAATTCAGAAACATGGCTGCAGAGGGGTATGTTAACACCCATGTCTAATACCTGGAACTGAAGTTCATCAAGAAATATATTTTACTACCATAATTATTACCCCGTCACAGAATTTTATTTCCTTGTGCCCCTTTACTACACAGTTTAGGTTTTCACTTTAATCTTATTCATCTCTCCCATTACAGCATTAAGAAGAAAAACCAAATTAAAATGTATTTGAAGTTTGAAATAAGGATGGCAGGAGGATTTTGATAAATATCTGCCACAGGAGAATGAATTTTATTAGATAGAAGTACAGCTGCTGAACAACTCAAGTGACCCAAAAGATGCTGGAAAGATTACAGCTGATGGATGAGGAAGAAGAGCAGCTGTGCTTCCAGGGCTGAGGAGTGAGGGCAAGCTCTGATGTTTGCCACTCTCAATGAGCCCTTTGGAGGTACACAGCCTTTCCAAAGCCCCGAGCAAACATTAATTAACATACTCATTTAGGGTCATCCATTTGCAGGGGCAGGGAAAGGGATAAAGAAGGTAAAAACTTGGCCCCATTGATCTCAGCAATGGTTAGAACACTTTTGTGGAGCCAAAAGTTCACCCCAAAGTGGTTTTCTATAGACTACACTGAAAACAGCATTCTTGTGGCTTTCTACCATAGCAAGTGTCTTGGTTTTCATGGCCTCTTTGTAAAGCAGAACAACAAGACATGATTTTATATAAATATTCTAGTCATTTGATTTTTCTCTGTAGCCTGGGACAGTAACAGGAAAAGACCAATTCTGAATTAAGGTACCATCTAATATTTCCCTGTTCCGTACTTTGTGCCCTGTACAAGATATACCACGACTCTTTCTTCTTTCAGACTGGCATAAAAGCAGTTCAGAAATGCCTGAGACACTGGCTACAGGTGTTCAAAATATTTCTCATTACTAAATAATGCTCTGGTCAAATTGCATTTTTCAAATTGACGACCTGCAGAATGCATATCCTTTTTATGTTAAACCACAGCTGGGCTTGTGTGTTGTGCTTACATGTACTTCCATGTAGACACAGGCTGTAAGTACGAGGGTATGCCACAATCTATGCAACAAATAACATTAATTTAAAATTACATGGTAAAGCATTTGCATGAGGGATAATAGCTTTATTGAACTACCAAAACAAGCACAGTTTTCAGGTTATTTAAATCCTGAATTTAAAAGTAGGGGGGCTATTGTAGTCTATTATCTAGAAAATATAGATATGGCTCCAGAGGAGAAATATTTGCATAAACACACACTTCAACAATGTATAGGTATCTTCACCTGAGCTAGCCAACATGAGCTTCTTTTGCACTTCTCTGACTTCATGTAGAAGAAACACACCTCCAGAAGCAGAATCACTTAATCTTAAAACAAACTTTTGAAATCCACTACCTGAATCTTATCTTGATTTTCTTGACTCACTCTGGAGGGATCCAGTCAACCAGCCTATATACTGCTACCTACACTGCAGATATCTGAAATTAGGGGAGGCGAATCTCATGCCTGGTAGTTTATGTTACTTCCCCAGCAGCATTTCAAGTCAACAGATCCAAAATCTTTAGAAACACTTTTCAAATACATAATTTAATTCAAACTGGCTAATGGAGAGAGATATCTACATACAGACAATCAGCTCTGTATGTAGATATCTCTCTCCAACCTGAGATACTGTCCTATGGAGTTATATTTCTCTCTCTGTCTCCTCTGACTAGAAAAGATACTTAAATTTCATGTGGCTACAGTCATGGAAAAAAGTGTCTTGAGGCTGAATGTCTTCCTATGGTTCAATGAGCAAACAACTGATTTCAGTTTAATTCTCTCTCACAATGTTTGAAGAGCGTGGAAGAGTTTAGCCTTAGTCTTGCTACATCCTTCCTCTCCTAAAAAGAATGCAATTTAGTGAGTGATAAAAAGTGGAAATTTAAAACTATGACTTGCTTTACACGAGGTTACATTTTACAAAACACTGATGAACTTGGATGGCCCAACATTCACAGGTAGACTTGGTTACCCAAAGAGGGTGATTTTCAGAACCCCTCCTTGGCCCTGATAAAACCTAGTGACATTTATTAATTATCTTGTTCTGAGAAGTCAAAACATAAAATTGTTTTGCAAATGCAGTTCCTAGTATAAGTAGTGCTTACAAAAAATAGTTACAACACTAGAACCCACAACACCAAGTAAATATGTTAACACTTCAATTACATCTGTTGCATGCAAATATTTTAAAATAATTCAATTTTCAAACTCATGCCCAGGTCCTGATTTAATTAAGGGCATACATCATTCTAGGAATATTTAAATTCTATAAAAATATTCTCAAAAGAGGCAGGAAGAAGAAACACTTTCAGTTATCATAAAGCCATCATAAGAAGACTGGTATCTCACATGGTATCTCCCTATTAACATGTAAGGGCAAACAGGATAAAATAGGACAATACTCCAAAAAACACTTCCTGGAGATCATCACTTGCTGTCACAAGAAGCCTTATTCTTTCTACTAATTTTGTAAATAATGATTCAAAATATTCCCTATTGCCCTTACACTTCCTTCTCAGCCTGCCTTCACCTTCTACCAGATGAATCTTGGTGCAATAAAGTCTCAGTTCGGTCAGACTCAGATATTTCTTGTCATCAAAAATCACTTGTAAATCAAGAAAAGGAAGCATCATTTGTCTTGCTGGAGGTAAGCAATGAAGAACATTTTACAATGGGCCACATTCCAATTTTAATGTGGCTATTAACCAGCTGAGATCAGCTTCAGCCTCCTGAGAGTCATGCAACAGAGCTGATCAGTGAATATCCCTAACAGCCCTTAAGCACAGATTAGTGCTGCCCACTCCAGTCCAGCTCAGAGCGAGTCTTCACCATGTGTTCCTTTATATTCCATGCACCTTTAAGGGCAGCAACACAAAAACTTTTTACTCATTTAAGTAATAAAAGCCTGCTGCCATTTCCGTTGAGCACAAGTCTACACATTTGTGTAAGAAGGACAAGACTCTATTCAGCCACAATTCACAATGGTAATCCCTTTAAATACATTTGATAAAAGAGGAACACATCTCCCATCTCCCATTCTCATCCAACTTTCAAGAGTAGTGTAATGACTGTACTTCTTTCCTGATAATAATTTTCTTAATCACTGGATTTTTCTAAGATGGCCTCCCAGAGCTTTGCTTTGGTTTTGTCTCCAACAACACATCTTGCCACATCACCATATCTAGTCAGGCACTTCTCTACCTCCATTGTCATTAGGCTTAAAAGAAGTGATCCATTCTCCTTTCAACAATAATTCTGGAGTTTATCTAACACATGGAAGAACCAAATTTGTCTCTATTTTCCCCCCATTGAATAAACCCTTGCTTTCAAGGAGAATTCTTCTGGTTTTATGCATCATTCAGTACTTTGACTCAGTGACTACTTGGACTGAAGTTATAAAATAAACAGCATAACAAGACCAAGTATCACTAGTAATATAAATTTTAAAAGAAGAATTGACTAATTTTGCTATTTTTTGGCTATTGGCTTTTCAAAGCTTCTATCTATCTGAAAAGTCTTACAGGAAAAAAAACCTCCAACGATGCCAAGCATAATTCAGTCCATAATAATAAAATTCACAGCTTTGGGCCAGAAAAGGCTTGCATGAGCCAAATGCATGAGCTGTAAGATTTCAACTCCTGCCTCTTGGTCATACCAGTGCTGGCCTCAGCCAATATGAGACTGAAGTTTGGTGCCAGAACTGTCTCCAACACTTTAACACCTCAGTTATTTCTTTGCTGTGGACAAGTGGATGAGCAAGGGTGATGTCCAACTTCTGCCTGGTTCAGCAAGTGGGAAACTTGGTTAATGACTTCTCTTATTGAAAACACAATTCACAGATCTGTAGGGTGCCCTGAGTACAGACTAGGCTGTGCTACAGCTCCTTGCTGAAGATACACCAATGGGCAGGAAGAAACTACATGGTGTGATTCCTGGGATTGTCCTGTGCATGGACAGGACTTGAACTCAATGATCCTTGTGGGTCCCTTCCAGATCAGGAATCCTATAATTCTATGGCTCTATGAAATGAAGTTTCAGATGGTCAGAGGCAAAGCATGGGACTCAGGGCACAAGAAACCTGTTTGAGCGAGTAACCTTCATTCCAGTTTCTTCTCTGATTTTGTGAGTCTGGATGCATTCCTGGCTGCACTCTATGTAAGAAATAAACTTATTACTGTGGCTAGACCACAGTGTTGAAACAGTCTGAGAAACCCCAGATTCCTGAAAATTTTCCAGGTCAGGTGTCCCTGTGCCACTCTGCTCTGTGCAGTGTCAACAGCTTGTCATTTGATTTGATTTCTGAATGTCTCAAAAACACGTCAGCACTAAAATTCAGTGTAAGGTGTTAGGTGCCTGAATCTTGTCTGGATGTAATTGCCTAGGCTTCACCTCTGATCATCTTACATGTTATAATGTACCGGGAAAGAGATTGAGTGAATTTCCTGCTGTCTAATAAGGAGGCTGCTGCAGGAAGAGATTTAAGCATTGCTGTCTGTCATTTCCATGAAGAGACTACTATCTCTACCTTTTCTGAAGTTGAAATTTCCATGAGAGCCGCCTGGGTGGTATGCAAAAGAAACAAATGGAAAATTCTGAAAGAAAAGAAAAGGAAGACTGATTTTTGTTTCAAAACAAAAATCATAATAAAAACTTGCCTACGATACTACAAAATTAATTTTTTTTTCTCTTGCATAAGTAAATAAAGAAAAGAGATTATTAAGATAATGTAGACGTCAGGAGTAAATTAATATATTCAGATGCATTGCCCTGATTTGGGGATGATTCAGAGCTCAACAAGACTAATGGCTTTTATAATTCCAAAGTGCTCACATTTGAGATTTCAAGGATGGGGCTTTGAGCAACCTGATCTAACAGAAGATGTCCCTGTCATTGGCAGGGGTGGGGATTCAAAAGAGATGGTCTTTAAATCCCTTTCAACCTAAACCATGCTGTGATTCCATCATTCTATGAGACTTTTTTCCCCCAGCCATAATTTTCATTACTTTATTCAGGACCCTGTCCTTCTAAAGAGGAAACTGGTGAAATTTCATAAATTTCATTCGTTCATAAAACTTCTTAATATTTCAGCAATTTTAAACTGGTTTTTTAGGACGGGGCAAATAATATTTCTGGACTAGGGTCAGTGAACCAGGGTGACATAACACTGACACTAACTATGCTGCCACTGAGAGTCAGTCATCTCCTGCTGCCAATGACAGCCTTGTGTAAAGATGAAAAGTGAATTATTATCCCAATGAAGAACAAATATATCTTATCAATTGCCCCTTGTTTAAAATGCATTTTCACCTCCAAAATCACAGCTTTTTTATATTTCATCTTTCTCTTTGTGCTTTTCTTCTCATTATTTTTATTCACTCCTCTCCCTTTCTTTGTCCTTTCACATTTCTTTATTACAGCAAATCCTAGTTTCCCATCTTGGGTTTCACCTTAGTCTCATAAAAGATCAATAATTTCATAGTAAATGATTACATGAGAAAGAATGTAGTACAGCATCCCAAAGTAAATAGAGATGAGAACTAAGCATATTCCAAGCACAGGGGTTTAGGCTGCTGATTCAGTAAAAGAAACACTAAGTCAGTACGTCTGAACATTTGGAAAGAATTTTTCCCAACTAATGAATACACTTTCAGATATTTTTAAAAATATCAACCTATCCCCTAGATTCTTCCAAATCTGAAGTTGCTATAAACATAAAAGCAGAATGTAATCAACCCTCAAAAAAGATTTTCAACACCTCTGCTCTTCACATCATCTTTTCTCTCCTCAATTCAGGCAAACTGCAAAAAGCTCTCTGCCAACCTTAGAGGACTCCTGTGCCTCTGTGTTTATCCAAGCATTTTGTAGAAATTATTTTCACAACTGCTGGGTACTGTAGGAACACAACTTCTCCTTGTTTTATGACTGGGAAACTGACTAGTTTCACTAGAAGTCACTCAGAGAAACAGTGTCAGAGCAAAATGTAAACCTGATGATCCCAACTCTGTCTCATCAATCAATTAATTATATTTTCTCTTTATATATTATTCTACAAGGACACTATAAACATGTTGAATTCTGTTTTGACACTTTTGAAACAGATTTTTTTCCTAAGTTTTTATATAGTCCTTTTATACCATCTGCAGAAATTCTGAAGGCTGTAATTTAATTTGGCTGTTGTCATATTGTACTGAAATAGAGAAGATTTAGTGAAACTCATATTCCATTCCATTCCATTCACAATGAAGAATAAATCCTACTTTACAGTACAACAATTAATATTGATTATATTATTTGAAAATGTAAGAGACTGCACACATATATATTTTCCAAGAACCACTGTTCTAGCAAGGACATCTATTTATTTTAGCTGATGAATAAGATCAAAGAAGTGACTCTTTAAAGAAGATACTTTAAAGTGCAAAATATGAAATTAAATATCAAGATTCAATTTTAGAGGAACAGCACTTCTATCTATACAGGAAAATGAGAGAGAAAACCTTTGATAAAAATAGTTAACAGTTAAGGGGAACAGTTTGGAATATCGGGGATTTAATTCTTTGCTAATTGTGTGAGTTTGGGCAATTTGAGTCTGTCCACATCTTTTTCCATCTCAGCATCCATGGTGAAAGGCACCAGCTCAGTTGTTTTGGTGCTGTCACATATCTCTGTACTACTTTTCTCTTCCTCAGATTTCGATCCTACCTTCTCTCCCTCTCCTAACACATCATCTTCTTGACCCTCTTATCCTGCCCTATGAATGGTGAACTGCACATTTCAAAAAAGCAGACTCATTGATGGGGCTGTAATCATTGGATTACAGATTGATAGAATATCCTCTGTTGGAAGGGGCCCACAAGAATCATCTACTCCAACTCCTGGCCCAGCACAGAACATCCCTCAGAATAACACCATGTTCCTGAGAGCATTGTGCAAATGCTTCTTGAACTCTGTCAGGCGTGGTGCTGTGACCACATTTTGGGGAGCTGGGTGTGTGATCTCTTTAAAGTTTTGAGTTGCTCAGAAGTCAGTGAAGCTGCACCAAGATAATACCTGCAAGGATTTTGTGGCATAGGTGCACATACAATGAGTTTGGTTGCTTTTTTCCCCTTTATTTCCTTTTTTACTAACTATCTAATTTAACTGCATTTTGTTTGTGTCAATAATCCACATCAATCCATAACAATATAAAGACTGTCTTTCAGAGTGCCGGTGGTGTTGGAGATCCTGTGATTTAATTTCACAGTGCTTTCATATCATATATTTACAAAGTACAGACCAGCAATTTCAGATGTGCATTAAGGAAGCCATGCATTTTGGAATTGATGTAACCCAGCGCAGGACTCAATCCTCTTTTGGGAATAGCATTCTTTTATCAGAACCGTGTTGATTAAGGTCACCCTACCAAACAAAGCACTTCAGATACTGTCCAGCAGAGATCAGCAGTGAATAGACTCCTGTCAATCAACGGAATCACCTTTCTGCTGATAGTGGCAGACAGCATTTTCCAAGGGCTGTGCACCAAATCCAGACTGCTGAAACACCAGCACAATGACTTAGCCATAAAATAATTCCATTTCTTTACAAATAGCGTAGGGTACTGTAAGGAGACAGGTTTAAGAGAGGTGGGGGGAGGGCATTCCTCTTGACAACTCAAATTCATAGATCTGAGCCAAAAGAAGCGGCAGGTCTCTGGCTATACTGCTTTTAGATCAAAGGCTCTGTTACAGCTTATATGATTAATGAAAGATGAACAGCATTCCAAAGATTAAAAAATTTAATTCCTGAGAGTGTAGCTGTTATCTGTGTGGGCAGACTGACCCCTAATCTCTGACTTGGTGCTGGACTGTGCCACCCTCACATTTCTTCTCGTCTCCCCCTCCACCACCACCACCATCATGCTGACAACTGTAAGATGACATTGAGTAGATGGGTTCAGCACAGAAAGATAAAACAATGTGAAAGGATGAAGATTGGGAGCTTATCAGCCAAAGAGGACACCGGATATAAAAAGTAATCAACTTAAAGCTCTTATCAAAATGTTTCCTGGGAACAGTTTTGTTTGGTTTTGTTGGTTTTTTGTTGGTTTTTTAAAAAATAAAAATCTGTCATTGCTTAGGAAAAATCACAGGATTATTTTAAAATAATTGCATCTGATATATCTGAATGTGAGTGTTTATGTGTTCCCCGAAGAATGCACATGGTTTGTAACTTGAAGTGTTTTATGCCAAGGGAATTAAGTTATAGTGTACAAAAGGAGTTTATCTGCAAGGGGAACTCAGACATGACTTTTTCTGTCCTATATAAAAGATGAATGGGAAAACACTGTAAAAAAATGTACACACACTGCAATATGTTAAGAATATAAACAATTAACAAAATATTTAGACAAATTACATAAATTACGTGCTTAAAGAAAATAACTATCTGTAAAACCCCCTTTAGCATAATTCTCTGGAATTTAATTTGCAGAAGTTTTTTGAAAAGGTTTTGAAATCTTACAGGACTCCCATAATCTGATGACAGCAAACAACTTTTAAAGTAGAATATTTTTTTATTTCGGTTGTTGTTAGAATCAGCTTTCCGGATTAATAATTTTCAGTTTACATGCCTACTCTAGTATGAAGACATCCTGTTCTCTACTGCTTATAACCTACATTTCCTAACCTTGAGAATACCATCCCACTCATTTAAGCAGTCTACTGCTCATCAGAGAAAAAAAAAGTGATATTATTTCATGCATTTTTTCTAGCTATCCTTTTTTTTTTTTATTATTGTAATGAAAAGCTATTGGGCATGTGAGTGCTGGTTTTAAAATGAAGGGAAAATACTTCTTAATCACCTAGATAATATGATAGCACTAAAACAGTGAAAATAAGAAAACAGAGTAGAAGAATACAGTCACATGGAAAATGTTGCAATGAAGACAGAGAGATTATTTCAGCATCTTTATTCCTTGATTCCATCCTCATTTCATCATGGCATTTGGCATAGATTGTTTTGGGATGGGTTGAAGGCAAATTAGCCTCTATGCAACACTTGTATTCCATTAATTCATTAGTTTGCCACATAAATCATGGGAGCCTTAGGGTTTTTACTTAACTTCTTGGGCCCAGATTCCAGACTGTGTTGTGGTTTAGGTTCTGTGCTGGCCAAAAGACTCTTGTGCTTTGGAAGCCCACAGCAAAATATGCTATGGCTTTTGTAGAGTTTAAATGAACTCCTTTGGTCAGAGACATCTCCTAGCTGGATACCAAAAAGTAATCTCATTAGGGAAGGACACAACTCCAGCTGCCCCATCTGCTCTTCCAGAATGCAGGAAGTTAATTTCTTCTAGTCACAAAAAGAATCTGTACAGATATACCATTGCCTGATGCTCCTACCTTGGCTTTCACATGCATACAACAAGAGGTTCAGTCAGGCTCGAATTCTGCAGGAGGTGCATCCTTAATATTCAGTTTCTTATGAATATTTAAAAGTAATAAATGTCAAATTAAATGTTTAATGATCTTGTTTTGGCTAAAAAGACCTTGAGGAAGATCAGGAAGAAGCCAAGCTATCTAAATTGACCAGTCACTGAGTTCAGAGGAACGCCTCCGACAACTTCCACTGCTCTGGAGCAGGTATGATAAAAATGATGGTTGAATTTCAATAGACAGGCACACTGATGTATGGTGTGCATACTCTTAGAAGTAAAAAAAATATCTGTGCTTTGCTCTATTCCAACAGACCTAGTCCAGATGGACCCCAAAATAATGATGCAACACAACATCTTCAATGGTTCCTACTCCTACTTATTTTTTCATAGCAGCTGTGGGATTTTGTCATGGCTTCTTGACACATTGAGGTGTATGTACTAGATTTCAGTAATTTTAAGTAAATTCACCTGACTGAACTACTAATGTATATGATGCTTTATCATTATCAACTTGGATCTACTTGGGTCTAGCCTGCAAAGCGTAGCTGGGGAGAATAAACCTCTCACCTCCACTGGATGGTGGAATTTTCTGCACAGACACAGATATCTAGAAGACTTTTTTTTTTTTACAGACATCTAGCAGCTGCCTTATTATAGCCTATTTTTTAAAGAAAGGGAGAGTTCAGGCCTCATTACTGCAAACTGTGGAAATAACCTCCATAATCTCAACTATTAAGGAACAGGGAAAAAGAAATTAATTATATACAATTACAGTTATCTTCACCTTGGTGTGCTTTAATGAACTACAAGAGTTTAATTCTGTACACATGATTTTTATAGAGGTGAATAGATTTGAGACAAACTTGTGAATGACCTTTGAGACTGCAGAGTGAGAGTTGGTAAAGGGGAGAGCAAAGGTGGCAGCTGAAATCATGGGGAGGGAATGTATTGTTTCTCAGCCTCTTCACATTTAGACCATTCTCTTTTCAGCTCTTATGGGCTTGGATTATTGTTGCATTCACTTGGAAACTAGCCAAGCTTTTTAAATCATGGCAGAAAAATAGTCTTCTAATTTTTTTGTTCTTTCTTACTGCCTTAGATTTTTTAGGTTTGATTGAAGCCAACAAAATACGAACAAGCATTCTACTCAAAGCCAGTCATCCTATTCACACACCCCAGTGTGGCATTTGCCTCTGGACTTACCAAATTAGTCTTGCTTTACCAGTCAAAGCTGAAGGCAAACAAAAATCTCACTTCAGTTAATTGAATCCCACTTATGCTGTCCAACAAGAATGCAGATACTTTATTTGTTATCACATTATTCCCACATTGCAACTACCTAAAAGTTCATATGTGGGTTGGAAATCCAGAGTTTTAGGCATTTCCCAAACATACAATTAAAAGATGGTTTCAAACTTCAAGAGCTTATTTTATAAGTAAAATCTCTGGAGGACAACAATGCTGAACTGTCTGGACTTCCTATGTTAACAATTTCTAGCAGAATTTTTGGTTTTTTCCTTTTTTATCTGAAGTAAGTGCAAGTTTATCTTCATGCCTGTAGGAAACCTTTCATTGACCGATTTCTTGAACCAAGCAAACAGTCATCAGCCTATAATTGGGTGAATTATCCACAGGAGAGAAGGCAAACTTTAAAATAATTGCTATTTTTCCTCATTTATATCAAAATTTTTTTTCTGCAACAAGCCACCTGGCTCCAAATAATTGTTTTCTAATCATCCAAGTATGCAAAACTCACCAGACAGCAGATCCTGAAAAGTCCTAGGGGGAAATTCTGCTCAAATCACATCACCAGCTTTCAAAAGCCATTCAAAAGGAGAACATCAACAGAGCACACCCCCATACTGTGCATCCTTTGGTTGGGAAAGTGAGCCCTCCTGCAACTCACAGCTAAGGAAGGGGGAATTTTACTCTTTAATTCTCATGAAGTACACAGAGAAAAGGAGGGAGAAAGTGAAGGGAAACTAGTGCTGATCAGAGGAACTACTAATGGAACAGCAGAATTTGAAGATGTCTGATCTCTTCTCTGCCATGAGTGCAGACAAAGTCTCAGATGAATTATGAAACACAGATCCCTGTTGTGCCCCCCATGCAAGTTCAAGGAATAGTACAGCTGTGTACTCCTCACAGGGTACTCTGCCAATTTGCTATTCATTCCCTGCCTACTTTACACAAAGAGATATTTTATATATTTTCTGTAGACAATTCATTCCTGTTTTTACCATATTTTCTGTGGTGTGCTCAGGGCAAGGATGACTTTAAAATACTCCTTGATTTTTTGCCCCTTTGTAGGGAGGCCACTGGAAATCATTATACTTCAAGCTCTGCTCTGGTTTGAACATTTTGTGTTCCAAGAAGGTTTATCTCCACCCTGCTGCCTGTACACCTAAAGCCCTGGGAGTCATCTCACCTCACTTTCACTCATCTCCAGGGCCAACATCTGCATGCAACCTCATTTTCACTTTCTCCTCCTTACAGTCCTAGGAAAGAAATAGGTCCTCCTAGGGAATGATTAATTTGACTGATTTCAAATTGTTGCCTTATGGTGAGATAATTAAGCCTTAGAAAAGCCTAATTATTTCTGTTGACTGTAAAGGGAACCTTGATGATTCCCAGACAGAAACCTGCTCTGGCTCTGGCATTTCCTGAGCTGCACATCATCAGTAGCTGGAGGAAAGACATCTCCATGCTTGCTTTGTCCTTTGCTTTTCCCTCAGCACCCAGCATCTACTGCTGCTTATGGGAAAAATGGTCTTTCAGTGAAATTCAAGTTTTACCAAATTGTGCAATGCTTCTGGGGTACTCTCATCTTTGACTCTATCCATGGCACCTGCTGCAAGGCAAGAAACACAAAAAAAGTCTTCAGACATACCCTAACTCTAGGAAAGGTAGGCAGCAATTTGAGCTTTGAGAGCTGCAAGTCTGCTTGTAGAACACTGTCTTGATGTGCAGCAATGCAGACATTTTCTGTGATCACTCTGTATGTGTGGGAAACAGGGACTAAGGGTGCACTGACCTGTCTTCATGGAGTCTGTCTTCAGACGGGTAGGCAGGTAGAGGCCTCCTACCTGCCAGGCTTTTCCAGAGAGTCAGCTGAAAGAGTCAATTTATCCCTCAGATTGTTTCTTCCCTGCCCACTAAGACAAAGCTTCTGGGAGACAAATGACAAGGTTTTAATTGACATCGTGCTGTGGAATGACCATGGTTTACCACCATGAGACCATCAAGATGCTATCTCACTCTTCCTCATCAAGATGGGAGAAAATTCAGTAAAAACTCATGGGTTGAGATACAGACAGGGAGATCACTCACCACGTACCTTCACAGGCAAAACAGACTTTTCTTGGGTAAGTTAATTTAATTTATTGATAATAAATAATAAAATAAGATAGTGATAAATAAAAAAAACCTAAAATCACCAAATACTTACTCTACCCTTCCTCCCAGGCTCAAGTTCCCTCATGACCTTTCCACTGTTTCCTCCCTGAGCAGTGCAGGGGGATGGATGGGAGTCAGTCCATAACATTTCATCTCTTCTGCCTTCCTCATGCTGTTCCCCTGCTCCAGCATGGTGTCCCTCCCACAGGACAAAGTCAGTTCTACATTAACCTCTCCAAGGTGAGTTCTTCCCATTGGCTTCAAGGCCTGGTTCAGAGTGCTTTTTATCACGGGCTGCCGTCCTTAAAGAAGAGGCAGCTCAAGTGTGGGTTGGTCTCTCACAGGTCAATGACCCTTCCAGAAAACTTGATCCTGTGGGTTCCTCTCCATAAGCCACAGTTCCTACCAGAAGCCCATTCCACCATGGACTTTCATGGGCTCCAGATGGTTCTCTGCTTCCCCATGGATCTCCATGTGCTGCAGGGCCACAGCTGTCTCACCATGGTCTTCATCACGGACTGCAGAGGAATCTCAGCTCTTGCGCTTGGAACACCTCCTCCCTCTCCCTCACTGACCCTGCTGTCTGCAGGTCTGTTTCCCTCACATTTTTCTCATCTCCCTCACTGAATATAAATTTTAGCCTTTTATTTTTCCATATGCTATCACAAAGGCACCCCCAACATTGCTCATTTGCTCTACTCTGAAGAGTAACAAGTCTATCTTGGAGCCAGCTGAAAAGGGAACTTCTGTCTTCCTACAGAATCTACCCCTGCAACCCCCCTGCAATCAAAAACTTTTCATTTAAACACAATAAACTTCACAAGGGCCAAGATTTACATGCATGTCTTTTATTATATTTGTCAGTCGGTCCATCCATCCATCCATCCATCCATCCATCCATCCATCCATCCATCCATCCATCCATCCATCCATCCA
>JAHLSL010000080.1:9011460-9067277 GCA_025920805.1 Petroica traversi | reverse complement strand
CCATCCATCCATCCATCCATCCATCCATCCATCCATCCATCCATCCACCCATCCCCCCATCCATCCATCCTCTATTTTCTGCAGTCCAGAATCTTCTCCTGGGTGTATTTTTCCTTATTCCTCCTCATCATCTCAATTTAGGGCTGTAGTAATTAGCCACAGGTGCAAAGAGTGCAGCTTCACATTCCTTACAAAGAAGAAAGTGAGAAATTAATTTTCCATGTCTCTCTGCAACATGCCTGTTAGGCTCCTTATCAGGGCAATACTTCATCAGCACTGGTCCCTTTGCTACTGTCAGTTATTTCAGGAATGCTATGAAATTAATGAGACTAATGGCTTTTGTTTCTTTGTTGTTTGGGTTATTTTTTTTCTGTGGGTTTTTTTAAAGGTATAATTTGTTTAGAAGTGCTTTTTAGCCCTCATAACTCCCGTTACACAACTCCCATTATGTGTTCTGACTTCCCACGGCCTTCTTTTGAAAAAGAATAATTTGGGAAGCAGATATATGCAGTCAACCTCCCCTCTGAGGAAGCTAAATGGAAAAATCTAAATTATGCTGCTTCAGAAATACTTCCATATAGGAATTTTAAAATGTGATTTAAAAGACAAGGTTAACAGGCATTTCAGGATGGCTACAACAAAATCACAGGTGTAACACAGTATCTTTAACCCTATTCTGTCATTTCAGAATGGGTCATGAATAACTTTACATCTTTCATTGTGCTGTGGATTTGGTTTTTCATGACTTTATATTTTTATAAATATATATGTATGCACACCAAATTCCTTTGCATAAACATATAAATTAATATATGTACACGTAAAACTTAATGGAACCAAAATGTGAATGTCACTAATCAATATAATTCCAAGAAGACAAAAATCATGATCATACTGCTGACTTAACTTTTTATTTTTCTTTATCTCTCCTATTCTGTTGGAACTTTCATTCCTAGAGTAATTTAAGTATTTGGTGAATTTTCAGCAGACAAGATTTTATAGACTATGGAGAACATGAACTGCATGTTCTACAGTAGATTAGCGGTTTTAAGGCAGTAGTGGGAGGAAGTCAGGATTTTTCTTTTTCTGAATACCTATCTTTAGGATTAGTGTCAGGTTTATTTTGAAAGACTGTTATCTTGAAATCTTCTTCTAGTGTTACAGTTGTCTGTGTCAGAGAATCTCCAAGAAAAACTTGCCTAGAAGTCACTAAAACTGCTTTTCCAGCAGAAAGAAGGATCTGATAAAAGGAAAGCATTCAGAGCTTGCATTTGAGTCCTTGCTCTCCACTCAGAGGTGTATGGGATGCACTGAAGTCACTCTGAGGTTCAGATTCCACAAACCTTTTATGGGTATGAATACTGACTAATGTGGTCATGGAGCTTCTCTCACCAGTGGCAAAACTCCTGTGAAAGCTGCCTTCATTCTCCAAGTAGACCAGGGAGTATGAAACTGTACCAGTGGAGGCTCAGTACAGCCAACCATTTTTAATTTTTCTTCTTCTTAAACATGAAAACAAAGGCGAACACCTTCTAGGATGCTTATGCAGCCATGACCACCACTGAAAACAATTCACACATGCATTTATTTGTTCAATTCTCTGGAAAAGTGATGTAATTCTCTATAGCAGATCCCTAGTCTGTCTCTCTTATCCTGTATTTTCTTTTTCTTTGTATAGGAAAGTGTCTATCATATCACAGAAGATAGAAGTCTGCGACAGAAGCTCATTACATTATAAAAACACAATGATACTGACCAAAGAACTCTTCCTTCCATGTCAATGCACAATGAAATATCTTCCAGTATTCACACACAGACACACAAATAAATCTATAGTACCAAATAAAAATAAAATACAGTGAGGGCTGGGCTCCTTTGTAGTCATGTAGCAGGGGCTATGTAGCTACAGACTCATTTTACTTAGCTTTGAGGTACATTTACTGTTGAAAACATTAGCAAGTCACATCCCAAAGTCAGTGCCTGCTCCTCTAGCATGATCTTCTATGAGAAGGTCTTTCTCCTCACAGAAAGGGGACCTACAGGGTATGTTTCTTGGCTGACATGCCACTAAATTCATCTGGCTAAGCGCTTCAACTCCATATTACTCAGCTGATATTTTATCTCAGAGTCATAGACTCCTAGAATAATTTGTGTTGGAAGTGATCTTAAAGATCGTCTGGTTCAAACCCCCCTGCCATGGGCAGGGATGCCTTCTATTAGATCAGGTTACTCCAAGCCCCATCCAACCTGGCCTTGGACACTTGAACCACTGTGGTGGTTCATCCCTTCCCCTCCTCCCCCAGGCCACACTCTGATTCTTTAAATGACCTTAAAACACTCATTTGCAAGAGGCAGCCTCTGGGCAACCTGTGCCAGTGACTCCGTCACCACCCTCACAGGAAATAATTTCTTCCTAATATCCAATCTAAACATACCCTCTTTCAGTTTAAAATAATTTCCCCTTAGACTATTAAATTACCATGTTACTCAAGAGTCTTGTGGTAGCCTTCCTAAGTGCAAGGAATAAATACAATTCTAAGATTAAGATTATTGTGCAGACAGATTGACGTTTTAAACACTGAAATATCTGGATCTGCTCTGAGTACATGAGCTACCAGCTCTCCCACAAAAATGGGCTTACTGGACTGGCTAAGAACAGAGCTGTATCAAGAAAGTTCTAAAGGAAAATTATGCTAGTTCAGAAATATAAATGCACTGGTAGTGTAGCAAACAAAGTTTTTTGCTTGTATGTTGATGTGAATTTTATATAAAGGATAGCAGAAAATAAAGACAGAGCAAACCAAAGCAGGATCTGAAAAATCATGTCAAGGGCAGTTTTGAGACTGTGAAATATTCAGAGGAATGCAAAAGTACTATAAGAGGCTGAAAGATATTTTGATTTTGTCTTCACCAATTTGAGCTGGCTGCTAATCTGGGAAGCAGCCAGATTTTTATTTTCCTTCTCCTGTGCCTTGTAAACACTTACTTATTTAGTTAAAATGCAAAGATTGTTAAAAACACTTTACCAGATGCTTCCCTGGGTTCAAAACACAATTGCCTCTGGAACTCACATTTGGTCTTTTTATTCTGCTTATTGTAATTTAGCCAACCTATATGATAGCAGCTAAATGCTCAAAACCACACTTCTAAGAGGTATGCTCCAGGTCAAGTATATCTTAAGAGACTGTGCCCAGGAAATCAGGGTTTTAAATATAAATGCCGCAATCTAAAATAATATAAAGAGAACCTCACTGAGAACACAGTGTAAAAGACAGCCTGAAACAATATACAAAATTTATTCTTGCTTTATTTATGTTTTTGCGACCATAAAAGCAAATTAAAGGAAATGCCTGCACAGACCTCTGGGTATGCAGGTCCAATCTGGAAACTGCTGTAAATTTTCTAACCAATTTAAGGAACTCTGACTAAGATGGGTGTTTCTGTGCTGCTCCTCTCAGCCTGTTCCACTACAATGATCCTTGAAGAGAAAGTATTGCTCTGGAGAATATTCAACCCAAAGGGTGACTACTTGCAATTCAAATGAAACGCCTTCATACTTCATCAAGGAAGGAGAAGGGAGTCACAGAAATGTCACTGTCAAGAATTATCTTTCTTTTTACATGATATCTTTATGCTGAATTTTTAAGGGTCATGGGGAAGATTGCCAGTTCAGATGCTGAATTATTGAGATCTGATGTGTTTATCAGGGTGCTTTCGTAGCAGCTGAGAACCAAGTAGACAACGAGATGGGCTATTTTTACCAGAGAGCAAAACAATTTTCAAGTGAATTAGACTGAGACCACATCTCCTTCTGAACTTTAGAGCTCTAATTTGTGATGTTGCTGTCAGTTTTACAGAAGTTAGTTTTGTGCTGGAAAGTGCTTACTTAAACAATCTGAATCACATCGTGCAATATCAAGATACCTGAAATATTGATACCTGAGAAACTTTTCCTGACCTGTTGATAGCCTATGAACTAACCTCCAAGGTAACAAGTTGGTGTATTCCAAATAAGAAGGGTGTATGGCAGAGAAATTCAGTGTTCAGCTAAAAACCACAAAAAGCCTGATTAGGAAGAGGACAGAATCTGTATTTCCTGTGTCACTCTGCTGATGATTCCCTCAAACTCTGAATGTGCAAATCATTTTTTCTAATGGAATAACTGATTCTAAAGGAATCCAGTGAGAGTTTGTTCTAATACCTTAAGATTTGTAGCCCACTCGTAGATAAGAAGCAGACCAGATCTCCATCTCACAATTTAGGTAAGTGGCAGTAGTGTAAATATGAGGAATAGTAATGAATGTCCCCTCCACCTCCATCTCTTGCATACATATTTCATACCTTCATATCTCAACTTGGAAGATTATCATTTGCATTTCTTTAGTACTCAGAGCTCCAATCTGCTTGTAAGAACTACACAGTTTAAGTATCAAAGTTCTATTTTGTGAGTGTCTTTGAAAGAACTGGCCTGACAGCATGAATACTTTTAGGCTGTTTAACAAAATATCCCTAAGATGACATTTCATGACCTGTAATGATGTGTTGAAGGTGAAGATTCTACTCCCTGCACTTTGAATTTAACATAGGATTTTCCTTTACTTCAAGTAAAGCCAAAGCAAAACTAATTTACAGTTCCCATTACTGGCTTTATTCAGGAATTGAGAGATTAAAAAACCCACTATATTTCTTAGAAGCAAGGCAGCAACATTACTGATCATGACCCCCTAAAGCTGGAGGCCTTGTTATTAGTAATTTCTAGCTTTGCTCTCAGTGGATGCTTCCACCCTGGTCCAGCAGGATCCCAAAGGGCATGTCTACACTTCAGCTGCTGAGGCACCCTTAGATTTATTGTCATAACCAGGAGCATGTTCTCTGTAATGAATAAACATTGCTGTGGCTCTGTCATTTTCTGATTGCACCAGTTAACAGATGGACATACAAATTCGGGTTGGCACCCGCTACTGCACAATTTCCCCCCCTGTTTTCCCAAAAGGGAGAGTTTTGCTTGATCTTGGGTGTTCAAGAGTAGAATCAGACCCTCTAAACTCAAAAGTAAGGAAACATAAGTGCCTGAAAAGATAATGGTTTGCACAGCCCTGGAAAATATAAATGCAGATTTCTTTAAATACAAATAAACTTCAGCAAGCTCAAGCAATTAGCTTGGCATAGCCCTGAAATGTGTTTAATGGCTGAGTGATCAAAAGGTTTTCCATCAACTTTAGCTGAATCAAACTGGTAAGTAAATCTTTCCTTCCACAAAATTTTCTGAAGTTTGAAGTGACAAATTGGACTGAACTCAATTAAAGCAGCAGGTTCTGTGCGTTTAATTGCAAGCAGTGTCTATGATTGTGAAGGAATCCAATTCAGAATGAAAACACAGATGTGGCTGTGGCGTAGCTCTGTGAAACACAAAGAGGCGAAACAAAGTTCAAT
Organism: Petroica traversi; assembly: GCA_025920805.1. Lineage (NCBI taxonomy): Eukaryota > Metazoa > Chordata > Aves > Passeriformes > Petroicidae > Petroica > Petroica traversi. The sequence goes on along the minus strand of JAHLSL010000080.1, from coordinate 9,061,844 downwards.
CAGAAAAGAAGTTACAGGCAATGTAAAATTATGTATTCTGCCATACTTGTGGAGCACTAGATGTAGGCAAGTATTAGAATATTAAATTGGGAAATGTTCACCTAGCTACATCACTGCAGTCCAAAAAATGTTATGTGAAAAAGTAAGTAAATATTTGTAAAGCAGTTTGACTGTGGAAAACAGCAGAAAAATACAAATGTTATTTTCTATTACTAAGCAATGACATTTCAAAGAATCAGTTGTAGAATCAGTTAGACTATATTAAAGGAAAAAATATGTGCTAAAAATGGCAATTAAAGAATGACTTTGTAAAAGGACACTCAGTCATTATGGGGGAAGTGCTTAGGGGGTAAATTTGGTATTTAGTCCTTCGGTGCACACACATGGCTCCCATTGATATTAATGGGAGCCATACACATATTCAAGGGCAGGTTTCAACCTACACCAGGAAAGATAAACTAAAAAGGAAGCAAATCTAGCAAATCAAGTTATTCTTAAAATTGACCCAGGTGAACATGACATGTGCTAGCCTTTTAAGTCCTGCACTCAGTGAAAATTAGAGTTGTTAAATAAGCAATGGAATCAATTTTAAGCAATTTTAAGAATGTATATTTATAGAAACAGCACCTCCATCAAATATATAAACAACTAAAAAGGGAACCTATTAGTGTTTAATTTTGGTCCTTGGAAGAAGATGATTTCCATAGTAAGGCAAGTGAAAGAATCATTTTAAAATCTCAGCAGGGAATTTCTCTACAGCCTATGAGTTCTGTTTGAAATTGGGAGCTTTTTATATGAATCTGTGTCAAACCACAGACACTATTTTGGATGTGGGATTTTTTGTCCTTTCACATCATGGTCGGGGGTGAATAGAAGAGGCTGTTGTGAAAGGACTAACCTAACAAAAAGAATGGAAAGATTAAGAAAAAAGAAAAAAAAGGAAACAAAAAGGCCAAAACGCCAACGATAATGTGGTAAAACAACTAAGGTGAAAACCCTTATTTGAGCTGAAAAGTTAATCCTCAGAAAGCAGAATGAAAGCTTCCAAAAAAAGAGAAACAGAAAAGAACTGGTTAAATTTAAAAGTATAGTACAGCAGGACAAAGGGAGAAAAAAACCCCAAGAAGATATTGGTAAAACCATGAAAATGAAAACTTTTTTCCCAGCATGCCAGAATGTTTCTAGGTCTGAGATGATCAAGAAATAAAAAGATCATACAGAGAAGATTGGGCTAGAGAAAAAAGAAATCTTCACCATGATCGTTATTGGTAAGTTTAGGGAGATTGTCACCCCAGAAACTTTCCTTAAAAAGAGCTGAATTTGAATAGCTATTTCAAATTAGACTATTAGTACAAAATTTCAGAGGCAATCAATAAAATTAACAGTATTGCATCACCAGGACCAGATGGTATTCACCCAAGAGTTCCAGAAGAACTGAAGTATGAAATTGTTAAACTATTAATTATGTTGGATAATTTTTTTTGCCTAAAACAGAGTCCCCAGTACAGAGACAGGATGCCAGTGTGGAAAAAAAAAAAAGGGAAAAGGAAAAAACATTATTCTTTTTCAGAGGAGGTAGTGGAAAAACAGATGATAAAAGTGTACTTGTCAGTATGATAAAAATTGTAATATAAAATGGAAACATGATACACATGGAAAATGAGAAATGAAATTATTTTTTTTTTGGTGCTGGGGGGGGGGAAGGATGAAGTTGTGATTCCCAAATCTTTCAGAGCTCTTGCTATTTTCAAACACATTTTTCATTATATTTTGCCTCCTCCCAAGTGTCTTCCTAAGAGTAGAGGAGAGTGAGAGAAGAGTAATCTCTTCCTGAAAAGGATATACAAGGAAAGACAACATTGGCGGTTTTCCAGCATAGGAAGAAGAAGGCAGCATCAGAGTGAGATTTCATTAGTCTCCACACTTGCAGATCTCCAACAAGAGAGTTTACCAAGACCTTGATAAACTTATCTGAAAGGTGCAAAGGCAGTGGACTTCATAAGGCAGGGTATGTGCTGAAACAGGGGAGGAGCAAGCAGTCTTCTCTTGTAAAAGTATGTACTCTATAGGCATGTAATAATACTTACTGCTTTTAAAACTTTGATGACAATTTTTAAAAAATGCCTTTTATGAGGGAACTTCAGGAGTGACAGGTGATGATGAATAACGAGAGCACACAGTCTTGCCCACCCATGGCAGTTCATTTCTCCTATGTTTCCCAGGCATCCTCAATGGCTGTGTTAGGAAAGCATATTTAGGTTTATTTAGGTACATTTCCCCTTAATATCTCTTCACAAACTTCATGCCAATTTGTTCAGACCCTTTTTAATTATGCTGTTATAATGCTATCTGCCTTCATGACCTCTCATTAAGAAAGTGGCTGTAATTTCCTGCTCAAGAGGCTCAAGAAAGGCTTTTATCTGTGATAAACCCATCTACTGCATGCTCTGGTTAAGTGTCTCCCAGCTCATGTATTGCTAAATGGAAGAACTTCTAAATTCACTTTATCCATTGTCTTCATGACTTCAAGCAGTCACTTGGTCCCCTGATCATTTTAGTTGCCCTTTTCTGTTTCTGGTCTACATCGACTACACCCTTCCTGACCTGGGAAAAAGAGACCTGGATGTAGTACCCACAATGTGGGTGCACACCACTTTTACAAAGCAGGGGTATAATGTACCATGCCTTATCTTCTGTCCTCTTCTGAAGACAATGTTTTTGACCTTTTATGATCTTATTGCCTGTTGAAATTATTGTTTCAGGAAAACATCCATTGTGACTCCAATATTTCCTTGTAATTCTCTTTTCTGAATTCAGCATTGCGTGTCTGTGCTTCAGAGCATTTTCTGTAGATTCATTCATTGCCTTGTATTTTTTTTTTTTATATAGGAGCTCATCTGCTAGCTTGCAGTCCCTTTGCTCAGTTTTGTTAGGTTATAAAGCATTTGACTACCTGATAGAGCTTAATATAATTTATAATCATAAATATTTCACTGTTTTCTGCTTCCTCAAGGGCATTGATGACAATATCAAATAAAACTGACACCAATTCTCAGGCATCCTAGTGCTGACTATACACCATCCTGAAAAGCAACTAATAAGCCTTTGCTACTTATCCTTTTCTTACCTTTCAAAATTATTTTCTCTATTCCCAAAGCAACTTACTTTCTTTAATAATATTTGACATAAAGACTTACTAAAGCTAGGCTTTTTATTTTTATTTTTATTTTTTTCAAAATCTGTATACATTAGGGCCACCCAATCCTTTTTTATTGAGGTGCTTGCAACTTCATGGTAAAACAGCAGCCTGTAGTAAGACAGAATTTCCCTTTCCAAAAGCTAAGCTAATTCTTTCCTAAGAAGATAATGCTTATCTGTGTACTCACTGTGCAAACTAAATGTTGAAAACAAAAAAAAAGATCCACCTCATATGTTTAAGACACGAGGAAAAAAGGAAATTGGTGATAAAGTAGTCAGCCTATGTGTCTGTGATATGAGAGAAATAGAAGTTGCACTGAAAGGATGACAGTATTATTTGCTTATTATAGTTTTGTATCTTTTAGTAAATTAGATGGAAGAATACCAAACTTGCTACAGAAAATCAATTGATTTCAGATCTATTAGATACAAAACAAAGTAATTTAAGATAATTTTAGATTAAAGATGTGATGGTTAATGAGTCATAAAACATGACGTTTAGTTTATCTCTCTTGTAGTAGCTGAAAGCTCCTTAACTAGATAGAGGCTGAGTTGTTTTTTACAACTTTATGGCAACCAAACCAGTCCTAAATCTGAAGTAGTTTGTTTGTCACTTATTTGGTGCACCTGTGAAATTTCCTTGTCAACAGTTTCTGCTTTAAAAAATGATACTAGATCTAAGTTGTGAATTTAGATATAGCTCATCTGAGAGGAACATTATATTCAGAACTGAGGACACTTTACATCTGAATAAGAGTTTCCACGTGGGGTTTTAAGATGCTTGAACTGTGATGCTCCAAGTTCACACCTCCAATTAATTTGAATTAATTTTCCTAAGTGTCTAGATGTCAGCTGGCTCCAGAACTCTAGATATAAACAACTTCACACTCTGGCAAAGCCTAGATGTAAACTTGACAGCTTGGATGCATTTCTGTTGACTGGAAGCCAGGACAGAACAAATTAATGTGTGAAATACCCTTAACCAGTATTTCAGAATTCTGAGAAACAAGTTTTACCAAAAAAGTGCTTGGAAAAGTCTGAACTCTATTTCAACAGTTATCATGTTTTAATAAGGTTTATCTAAGCTCAGCCTCTGGAAACCTTGAAGTTTGCCGTCTTGATAAAAACTTGTTTAATTCCATATCTACACATTTTGTGCTAAATGGCTTTGACATACTTCACATCAGCTAATGCTACATTAAAGAGCTGTATATGACACAAAAATGTCAAAGGCAGCTTTATAATGTAATGAAAATGCTCTGAATGGAGACTTGGAAAAAGATTCCTTTGCTGTTACATATTGGTACATGTAATACCGCACCAAGAGATATCAGAGCTTTGATCTTACATGAACCTAAAAATATCCAGCTTCAATAGAGCACTCAAACAATTCTTCTCCTCACAATGAACCCATATGTTCTTCCAGCACAAAAGAAAATTAGCTTTTACTGCTCAAAATTAAATGCTGGAGAACAAGCCAAATATAGGTCATTTCTAGCAGGGCTGTGATCCTGTTAGATAACAGACAGCTAAGAAGCTCAGGTCTGGGCAGCACACGCATGGACGACAGCCAGAGGGTTGAAGTAAGCTGTAATTTGGTAAATAAATTGGAAATGGAACGAGTGATGCAACCCAGTACTGAACAGGGTCCTTCCACTGTTGAAAGGCAGCTCCTCAGTACAGAGGCAGGACACACTGGCATGAAAACTTGTGGTCACTAATGATGACGTAGTATTTGTACAGGAAGAATTTTACTAGACCTGGTGTCCCAGATTTGTTGCAATTTCAGTAATGATATTCCACTGACCTACATTTCCTTTACAGTGTGAGCTGGCTGAGGCTTTCCTCCTGCTTGTGCCTTGGTGGCAATTTATCATTGCAGTGTGTTGACAAACAGCTGTTGTGCTCTATCCAGGAGATGTGTGTGCACAGCACACAGCATCCAATAGCTGTGATACAATAAACCCCAGAACAAGGGGGGCTGGACATATGGCTCTGCACTCTTATCAGCCACCATGTCTTTTGTCATGCCTATACAGCAGGATGTGGCCAAAATCTGTGTAAGGGTTTTTGGGACCTCTCGGGACATTGTTTTAGGTGCCAATCTTATTACTGTTATATTTAAATGACAATAGGAAGACCTTGTATTGTTTGGTATAAAAATTTTTGTGCAATTGTTTGGTGGTCAGGCACTGGCACAAGCTGCCCAGAGAAGTTGTGGATGCCCCATGCACTTCAAGGCCAGGCTGGATGGAGCTCTTATGTCAGGTATCCCTGTCCATGGCAGAAAAGTTGGAATTAGATGATTTGGAAGGTCCTTTCCAACCCAAACCATTCTATGATTCTATGATAATTTATTTTAAATAAGAACTTCTACATATATATATATATATATATATATATATATATATATAGTAAGCTTGGGGCAATAATTTTTTTGTAAAAGTGCTACTTTCTCCTGTGTTTTCTACAGATGTAGACAGAGGCACAAACTTCTTCCAGCAGCAGCTCATTGTTACACTCATCTACTTTTCAAGCCAGAGCAGCAGTTAGGGTTTGACATGTAAGACCATAACCTCCAGTGGTCATTGCCTATGAAAGTGCTTTGAAATGGACAAAAAACTGATTGCCAAGACAAAGGTAAAGTGAGGTACTTGCAGTGGCTTGGGAGCAATGAAGCGATACCAGGTAGGAGTAAGTGAGAATATAAAAGACAAAGGAGAAGGCAGGAGACAAGAAAGATGAAAAAGAGGGCAAGAGGATCTAATGAAAACTTAATAGGTTTGTGCTGGTGAGTGGTGCTCCTCTGTCACAGCAATCTTCAGTGTGAAGCAGCAAGACTCTTCTTGCTGTATGTAATCATGCCACGGTGAGCGTATTATAAACAGGAAGAGACAAGGCTCTATGCATTCACAATAAAGCCCTATTCTTGAATTTTTCCCTTGTGAAAAATGTCGACTCAGAGGCTAATCTAAAGTTTTGGTATGGCTGAGTGTTGTCACCAGGTGTGCTCACTGACAGTGGAGCACATAGCTGTCTGTGGGTGCTGAGCGGGTGGCTCAGCCACGAAATTCAGAAACTTTTGCTTGTCTGTCAAGAGTTAAATGCCTCTTCCATGCTGGCTGAGGTGGTCCCAGCTGATTCCTGTAAACAGGCTGTTTCAAGGCTGACATGAAATTAATTTGTCATCCTAAACCAACAGCAGGTCAATTGAATATCTCCCTCCCATGGTGAATGATGCAAGACGTTACAGAAAGGAAAAAATAAAAGGAATGTGGAGCACCTGTCTCCACTGCAGAAATGATGTCTCTTGTGGGACTTTTTCAGTGCCAAACAACTACGTTTTCCATGCACACACACTTGGAAAGAGGATTCAGTTTAAAATGCAGCCACCGCCAAGTAATACTTAAAAGTATGGAGAAAAAAGGGAGGAAGAAATCAAATAGGGTAAAAAATAAATATTGAGGTAAGTAAGGCGCATGCAGCAAACAGCCTCATTTTCTATCACCAGTCTGGCTGAGGTATATTTTCTCTTGGATTGCACTCTGGAGTATGACCTGCCTGCTCCTATTACATCGGTTTCTTCCAGGGAAATTAAATATTAGCCTATTTTCTGAACTTGTGTATTAAGAAGACAAGTTAATTTTTCACCCTTCTAGTGAATTATTATATGATCAGTTTATATGAGGGAAGTCCCAGGAGCAAGAAAATGAGTCATAACTCAGAGGAGGTGAAGCTACAAGTGACTAATGAAGAATATGAAGATCATTCTTTCCCCTAGGTATCTGCACCGGCTTGTTCTGCAATTAAAAGGGCAGGGGAATAGGTAAATATACAGTTTAGCCACAGTCATCTCTATATGCTCTGATCTTAGGGAAAAAGTCTTACACAGTTTATTTTTGTTGGATATGACCATGTGCAGCTATAAAACACATTAAAAGCCCTTCACTTTCTACCTAAACACTTCATTAGAGTGCCAGGGTGTGGAGCACCTCTTACAGGAGAGTTTTCTGAGGACAGTGACTCAGTGACTCATTTCAGAGCTCTGTACCTCTCCATTTCTGTATCCCCACTGTCTCTTCCTTGGAAGATTCAGAAAAACTGAATCTGTAAACTCAGCTTTGAAAAGGCACTTTGAAAATGTATTCTAAGCCTTCACTATTATGGATGTGAGCTGTGTGGTACAGGGGGAAATTCCACACTGAATGGAAATATGTTTTTAAATGTCCTGAATTGCCTTAGTTCTCCATCACCTGCCCACAGGCTACACATTTTCACTGCTTAAAATTCCTTCCTTACCCACCTAGTTTGCAGTACAGCAGTCAGGGTCTGATCTGTTCTTGATGCAGGTTTAATTCCACAAGATACAAAGACCTGATTTCAAGATCCCCACACTTCCAATGCTTATTCCAGCATAGCTGCTAGCTGGAATGCCATAAAAAAGAGATTTCACTTTCTTTTCAGTATGCCATAAAATCATGGAATCGCCGAATGGTTCAGGTTGGAAGGGACCTTAAAGATCATCTGGTTCAACCCCCCTACCATGGGCCAGGACACCTTCCACTAGAGCAGGTTGTTAAAGCCCCATCCAATCTGGTCTTGATCACTGCCAGGGATGTATTGCAAGCCCCCTGCAGTGGACATTTTTTAAGCATGGATAGAGATATGACTTATGCACGGAATCCGGCCTCTCATGGAAAGAGAGTGTAAATAAGTTTCATAAATCTGTTCTTACTGGAAAACTAAATTTCAGTACCTCAGGATGAAATGGAAAATCCCTGCATGAATAGTAGTGTAGATGCTGCTGAGCAGGAAGTTGAGGAGGCCTTCAAAGACACAGAAATTGCATCTGTAAAGTGCTGTTCTCTAGATCACCAGACGTGCAAGGTTTTCTTTTTGATACAATAAAACTGATATTTTTTGGACATATGTTGTCTTTTGTTTGAATTGTTTTCTGACCAGGCTAAGATGGCCTCTCGCTGTTACAGTGTTTGGGACAAAAAGTCTTTGCTCTCTGAAATTCAAATAGCCCTGAACCCTTGGAGAAATGTGCCTCCAACAGTTATCTCAATTTCTCCTTTGCTGAAACAGTGTTTCTTAATAGTCTTCTTGATACCTGTATTAATATACTGTCTAAATTTTTTATAAATATCAAGGAAGGATGCAGATGCAAATGGCCACTGACAAGAATTATGTAGAGATGTAGGGATCTAAGGATCATCTCCAAAACTGTATCCAGTTCACTGATAATTCAGTATAAATCTATTTGCTCAGTCCATTTAATTATATTTTATATACCATTTCACAGTGTGACTGTTATAGAAAGAGGAGCAAAAGGAGCAGTAAGAAGACTTTCTCATAGACAGGACTCAGATTGGCAGCAAATCTCAAGAAAACAAGAAACCAGACGTCTGCTGACATCACCATTGAAATACAAGGGTTTGTCCTTCATGCTGTGAAACCCATCAGCAGCTGCCACTCCTCTGTGAATACTGAATAAAACAATTCGTTACAAAAGGGACCTCTCTAGAACAATCTAAAAATCACTACCATAGGCCTGGAGGCAGATGTGACAAGCAGAACTTGACACCATCAACCCTACAAGGGTTTGTTCATTCTAACAATGCCTGGTGGATTCTTCCTCAGCATTGGAAAAGTGCTTAAACAGGCTTTAAATATCAAGATGTCAAAATCACCAAGTACACAAGCCAATTTCCTTCCACTTCTTTAGTAGGTTGGACATTTGGTACATTTTGGAGACACACGTAATATATAAAATTTGGGGTTTTTTTCTTTCCTCTACAGACTTGGACTAAATCAATGCTAGTACACCTACGTGTGCACTTGGATGTTTTGCCTTCTATCCACTCACATGGAGGATGCTTGAAGGTCCTATAGGGCCCCTCCCATTTCTCAGATACATCTATTTGCTAAACACATTTTTCCTATTATAGGCTACTGATTTCAGTTGCATTCCACAACAATTGCCCCTTGAGGTTAACAAATACAGTAAGAACCACCTACTTAAGGTAACTTGAATTTTGAAGACTCCTAGCAGCAGTTTCCAGTTGACCTTTTGCTCCTGTCTGTATGATCAATTCTCCTCAAAGCCATATAATTCCCTTCCAAGCAGTCATATTTTAACCCTGTGTCTGTGCAAAGAGGTAAAGAATAAGCAACTGATCAAATCTTCTTTAGTAGAGTCATCTTACCCAACTCAGAGGTCACCTGCAGTGACACTTGTAATTCTAGTTCATAATATTAAAACAATAAACAATACAGAAAAGAATGTTTCAATTATTCAAAATAGAATAAATTATTCAGAATTCCAATGTAACAGCCTTTTGAAATTTTCATTAAGAATCACAGAATCATGGAATCATGGAATACTTGGAAAGGACCTAAAGGATCACCTCATTCCACTCCCCCTGCCATGTGCAGGGACGCTTCCCACTAGACCAGGTTGCCCAGTGCCCTGTCCAACATGAACTGTAAAACTTCCAGGGATGAAAATACATATGTATTTCTTTGAAAAAAATAGTGCTCCTCTAAGAACATTACAAGGACAGATTTTTTTAGGATACAATCTAGTCAAATTCTGTACTGCCTACTCAAGTTTCATTGTTGAGGGTATTGAAGTTGTTTTACTGGGGGATATTTCCTGCATTTCTGGTGAATGACAAATCCATTACCAGGCAGTACTCTGGAAATGAAACTTTGCAAAGTCAGAGAAAATGAGGCATTCTGACTGGGGAACAACTAAATCAGCTTTAGCAGCCAGGCACAGGCAGGGCTATGATGCAGCACAATTTTAGCTCAGGCTCGATATCATTACTGGTAACAAAATTTTTTCAAGAAATCTGGAAATTCTGTTTGGCTTCATGCAGAATGACTGTGGTCCAAATGATGTAGGCATTTCAAACTCCGTATTGCTGCTCCCAATATGGACTATGTGTGTCTTGCACTCTCACTGCTGTTGATGCCACTGTGACATCTAAGTTAGGTCAGGCAGAGCCAGAAAAAAACACCAAGCCACTATGGGATACCTGCCATTATGCTAGTTATTAAGCAATCTAAATTGGAGAAACATGACTATTACAGAATCTGTTCTCATATTTTTGTGATATCCCAAGCATGAGATAAGATTCCATATATTAACTGAGAAGTAATAAGATGCAAAGTCTTTCCCTATCAGATCATTTTCAACTTATTCTCCCAAGTGGATTTTCTAGTTTCTAATACAGGGTTGACCTAAAAGCACAGTTTTCCTCTCAGCAGGGGGATTTTTTTTGTGGCAGCACTCCATTACATAGCTGTTTATTTGCATGAATCTTATGAAAAAAAATAGTTGATCCCTTATGTCTGTGCCAAACTCATCTCAGTTAAGCCCATCTTTTCAGAGACTCCAAGAAAGCAGACTGAAGGAAGGAGAAGCTGACATGCAATGTGACTGTAGCAGGCTTTTCCCTGAAATTCCAGACTAAAACTCCCCCCTAATTGTAGGCACTGTCTGGCTTACATCACGATGTTGTGAATGAGCTCATTAGAGTGTGGGATGCAGTGACACCGAGCTCAGCACTGCAGCTGAGATGGTGTTTCCTGCCCCAGAGAGATTACTGCAGGTCCAATACCAGAGCAACTGGTTGAAATTTTATGGCTTAAGCTATAAAGGAGGCAAGATTAATGGCTTTAGAACACTGAGGAGTTATGGAAACCTAATGCGTTACTGTCTCTTGGATGAGATGTATTTTTGGAAGGTAACTGCCCCTGTGCTTGCTCCTAATCTTTCCCAATTGCAAGGTAATGGAACTTAGTTTAAAAGTCTTTCAGTGAAGTTTAAGCTTCAGTCTTTCAGTTTTAGGTGGGCCATGAGCATGCTCCACAACTGTGCCAGTGTCTCGGAGTCAGGGATAAATTGATAAGCCATGGTAATGCAGCTGCGGAGCTGTGAGACCACAGCCTGTGATCCAACTGCACCTTCCAGCAGCAAATCCTATGAATCACATCCCCAGCAGGAAGCATAAGGGGAAAGGGATAATAGAGAACCAGGTAAAGAGAAATGGTTTGCCGGTGTCACAGCTCTACCTTTATATTTTAATTTTTAATGGGTGATTTTGATACAGGCACACAAACTTCTAATATGGAAGCATGCAGATTAAATTAACTGTCCTCTGCTTTTATTTACCTTTGCCAAAATAATTCTAGTAAGGGTTAAAAAAAATACTTCTGGTCTTCACTCACTGACTTAGATTCAAATTGATTTAGTCAAACCAAAGCAGGATTTCAGGTCTTCACAAGCTCCTAACTAGTTGAATGTACATTTTTAAGAGGCTTGCTTCTACAAAAACTTTCAGCAGGTAGGAGCCACACTTTCTTTAGCTAAAGGACTCTATCTATTATAAGAAGATATTCAGTAGTTTGGAATTCTCTTTATTTGGTTTGGGATTTGTTGGATTTTTTCCTAAATGGAAAATCACCTTGGGACATTAGGAGGCATACTCAGAATCATGGAATCACAGAATGATTTGGGTTGGAGAGACCTTAAAGATGGATCACCCATCTCCAACCCCCTGCCATGAACACCAGTTCATTTTTTTAAACACTCAGAGCATTTATACTGGATGCAGATGGTTGTAAACACGTTAAAAGTCTTCATGAGAGTATAGGTATATTCATTGTCTAGGTGGACTCCCAGGAGATTCAGCTTCAAGATGGGCATAACTTCGATCTGCACAGATGATATTCTTGGATTTAATCTTCTCACACAGCTTTCACCCTCCTTACAAACAACCCTTTTCATTAAATAACTGATTTATTTCATAGCCACTGTTGCTGATTAAAGTGACATTTACTGGCCAAGAAGAGTCATGCCTAATCCATTTAGACCAGATGTAGCCAAAAGTTTTGAAGTTTCCAGTGTTTTCTTAAACATTAAAAAAATAAATCAGGTGTGTAGAAGAATTTATACTGCAGAGATACTTCAGGAAAACACAGTGAACATAATAGGGCCATTCTTTGGGTTTTATTCAGAATTTTGAATCTACAAATGCATATCAGAAGATCAGGTCTAAACTGTCCTTTGCCCAATTACACTGGTTGCATGTAGAGATTAAAAAAAAAAATCCCATTATTAGACATTTCCTTCCAAATCAGTGAAGACAAAGTTAATCAGGATTATTGGCACTGCAGTTCTGTGCCTCACTCCTGTGTAAATAAGAGAATGACAATGTGTAATGATGCAAATTTGGATTTGATCAACCATGAAGAGAGGAAAACAGGAAGTGTTTCTTGAACCTTATTAATGTGAGGCTTTTTGGGGAGCAGTGTGAAATGAACAAAACAGGCTCTGGAAAGTGGTGTCCTACTGAGCAACATTTCCAGAAGGAAATTTGCACGATGAGCAGCCAAATGTCTATACAGCTCATTCTGTCACAAAAGAAAAGAGTCCCTTAAAATTTAACAGGACTGGAACGAATAAGAATCTTTAGAAGGGTTTAAGACAAAATTAAGACAGAAGACTTTACGACGAAGAGATGGAATAATCCCCTTTACATGAAATACTTAATAACTGAGATCCTTTCTGTGCAATTTTAAGTTGGTCAAAGGAATTTAGTAAAGATTGCATATTTCAAGAAAGATTTCTGCTGGGAAGCTTAAATTTCTATAAGAAAGTTAATGTTCTTTTTTATAGTGCATTTCCAGAGAGGTTAACAGAACATCATGGCTAAAGTAACTGAAAACAGAATTGTTTTGCTTTGCAAAGTGGTTTGATGTAGCTCACATACACAGTATAGTTCCATTGTGTAAGCAAACATTTGCATGGTCAGGATTTACAGAACATACAGAGAAACCAAAATTGCGTTCGGTGCCTTTAATACCCTCCCAGGCAAATGTAGATAACCACAGACAAAAGGGTAAAGTTAAGGGGTTTGGCTGGTGAAAAAATTAGACAGGGAAGGTTGCAACTTAATAAGAGGACCATTGCTATAATCTCTTATTTCAGTTAGCCAGATAGATCAACTCCCCTGCACCTCTTCCCTAGCAATTTTCTATTTTATTTTTTTGGTGTAACAAGTGATGACTTCCTAAAATTTTTGTCCAGTTGCAGGAATAATGTGGAAAAAAATCCCACCACTTTTATGACAACAAAAAAAACTTCTTAGATAAATTATTTTTACTCTTTGTATTATTCCAGTCATATTTAGAATCATAGAATATCCTGAGTTGGAAGAGACCTACAAGGGTCATTGTGTCCAACTCTTGATCTTGCACAGGACAGCCCCAACAATCACACTGTGCGCCTGACAGCATTGTCTAAACATTTCCTGGACTCTTGAACATCAGGCTTGGTGATGTAAGGCTCCCTGGGGAGCCTTTTCTAATGCCGGAACACCCTCAGAGTTCTGAAGTTTCTGAAGCTACAAAATATCTTTTCCTTTGTGCCACAGAAGTAACCACTTAGGATGTAGAAGCACTTATTTAGTATAGAATTACTGAACTAGGACATAAAACTTAGGACATGAAAAACAGCTCAGGAGATATCAAGTCTCTTATATTAACATCTGTATTTCCCTTGAGGAGTACCTTCTCTGTTTCAGTAGATATCTTATTTGCTACTTTCAGGTTTGCCTATTTTCTACTGGTCGAATCACCCACAACTAATACCTTAATTATTAAATGTCTTCTGCTTGAATTTCTCTGAATCTGGAAGGGAATTTGACTGGTTGCAAAAGTACTCGTTATTGTTATAGTAGAGTCACTATAAGGAGAAAAATCAGCAAATCATAACCAGTGGATACCAATAATCTACAGGGTTTATAGTTCTAGTTCCTCCAGAAATAGTAGGAGTTTGAAAACACTGAGAGAAAAAAGAAATATTAGGATAATTTAATAGAATCCTAGAGTGATTTGGGCTGTAATGGGGCCTTAAAGATGATCAAGTTACAATGCCCCTGCCATGGGCAGGGACACTTTCCACTAGACCAGGTTGCTAAGAGCCCCATCCAACATGGCCTTGAACACTTCCAGGGATGGGGCAGCCACAGCTCCTCTGGCAAACCTGTGCCAGTGCCTCACCACCCTCACAGGAAAGAATCTCTTCCTAATACTTAATCTAAATTTCCCCTCCTTCAGTTTAAAGTCGTCCCCCCTTCTCCTACCATTGCAAGGCCTTTTCAAAAGTAGCAATTACTACAGCACTGTTTATGGCATTTTTCTGAATGGACTTCATGTCACCTTGTGGCAATCAGACTTGTCAGCTGTGTAGGTCCAGGTAACTACATTAGACTTCAGCTGAGAAGACAGAAGGGACAAGTGCAAAATTAGTAAGGTCTGACAAAATGAGCAGTGTCAGAAATGAATTGCAGTCTGCATAATTTGTGGGATCTGTCCAGCTAATTATATTGGCATTCAATAGCACTATCTAGTTAAGGACCTGTCAACATGTCTTCCAGAAAATCTTATTTGCTGGATTTTATAACACAGTTGTAAGGAAATAAATTCTAGACCAAATCTTTGCACTCACAGCTAAGTACCTAAGAGGTATTTGTTTCTACCAAACAACAGAAAAACTGCACTCAGAATTTAAATTACCAACACTGGCCAGAATGGCAAGACTGGAAAAATGGTGCATTTCTTTTTACTTACAGCAGGAGACAACGGCATTACCTGGGCTAAGCCGTGGTGACTTTTAATGGAAGAAAGTATAATGTGAATAAAAGAGATTTTATATGTAATTTTTCACTTATATGATGAGCAGATATCCTTTGTATAATTTTTTTAAATTTAAAATTTTTCTTGTATATAGGTGAATTAATTTATCCAGATTATTTTTTTTGTTCTTATGCCCCTTCCCCTTCTATTTCCTCCCTGTCATGACTTTAATTTTTCAAATCTCATAATGAAACATTTTAAAAGTACTGGTTAATGTGCTGGCAAAATCATACTGAAGTTCACCTCACAAAGTTAAATTTTGAAATTCATGATGCGGATAAAAAATCCTTAGCCTGGAAGAAAACACCAAGTGCAGACCATATCATCCTCTTGTTGCTACCAATCTGTTCAAATCTATATCTATGAGTACTTAAGGCAAATGCCAAGCATAGGAAAAAGCAAGTGAAAACAGCAATGTTTCAAACACGTGATGATGAAAATGTTAGCTAGTTCAGTAACAGATATGAAAGAAAATGTTAGCTAGTTCAGTAACAGGTGCTGTCCCTGGGCTGCTTTACATTTTGGAAGCTTAACTCTTAATGGCTCTTACTGGTACTTATATTTATTGAAGAAATGCGTATTCCTCTGGGCTTAGGAAATATACTAATTGCAATATTCAGAGTAAACACAGTAGGAGAGCCTAGCCACTCTGGTATTCAGTGTCTGTCAGAAGGAAAATTATTATATTTTTACATGATTTTTGAGGTGTCAGTGGTGTCTGCTTATCTATATTCATGCTTGCTCTTAACAATGTATTTTTCAGTGATTTCTATTATTTACTTCCTTGACTTTTTTAAAGTGCATTTCTTTTTAATTTTCCATGGTAGTAATTTTCAGTGCCATGAATTTGCTTACCTCATTTGGAAATGAATTTTAGATACTATACTTTGAACTCTTGCTCTGGAGAGACAATAAGACCCCTTGCCATCTAGATTGCTCCTTGCAGTATGTGCAGCCCATTCCCATAGTGGCAAAGAAAATGGTGTTAATTTTTACATAGAGCTTCATGCAATGGCAGAAATAGAAACACACCTGAAGTGAGTCTCAGAACAGCATTTACAAGCTACCTTTCTGGGTGGCACCAATCTAGATGATACTTGCTGGTGTTGAATCAAACTATTACATGTTTCTGACAAATCATGTTAGAAATATTTCTTTTTTTTTTTTTTTTGTGGAGTCACTGATTTTCAATGGCAGGACTTCACTTTTCAAAGCTGAAAAATTATTTCCTTTTTCTTATATTGTTCATCTCTGTTCTTGTTGCCTTACAGAGTAAGTTTGTGGAAGGATTGACAGACAAAACCAAGGATTCAAAATTTTGACCTTGAACAGTGTTGCCTTTAAAAAAACAATGCTAGCTGCTTAAATTAATAAAATGTTCAAACAGGGATCTGAATGTAACCTTTCCTCTTAGTTTCTAAAATCAGAACCAGTAAAACAAGTACCTCAGTCTTGCAAATTTCCTTAAGGTTTTTGAATTATTTTATCTCTTCAGGAAGCATATCTCAGATGTTCCATCAATTTTACCCCCTTGCTCCCTGGAGACTGAAGAGCTAATTGTTATTTGCACTTTCAGCAAGGCTTGTGCAGCTCTCCTGGCATCATAGTCATGAAGTCTTATTACAATTCTTGTTCTTCGTTTCTCTGAGACTATCCCAAAGGTCCCCAATGGGCGGGTAATGAATGATAATATACTCAGGTTGTAGCCACACTGTGTGTGTATATATACATATTTAGAAGAGTGCTTGCAGTAGAGAAGATTTAATAACATTCACATTGCTCTGGCTTCTTCTTTGACCCATGACCTTGAGGAGAAGTTACGTTCAAAACTGTATTCCTAACTCTTCCCATTTCTGTTCTGCAACTTCTTCTCTAATATGCAGAAACAAGGGGTGTTCAAAGTCAAGACTGATGGAAAACATTAAGGATTTTTCAAGAAATTTGGCTGTAATGACTCAAGGAATGATACAATTCTCACATATATTTGTTTTCACTATTTTTTCAAGTAAGGAAACACATTAGGCTAAAAAAAACGACAGGAATTTTGGCTATAATTTTTGCAGAAAATATGATTTATTGTCTAGGCTCTAGTCCAGCTGAAGAGAAAGATATGTGGATTCCTTTAATGTTCACAATCCTGATAATTAGAAACAAAATATTTTTAAAAATAAAACATTATCTTGGAATAAATGCTAGTAGTCGTTAACAGCTTGCACAACTCCTTTCTGTGAGTTAAATATGTTCTACTTGTATAAATATTTAAAGGTGTGATACAGAGAGTGTTTGGTTTGCCCCCTCTTTCTGCATTATCCTGTTTCCATTTATAAACTGCATTTTGTCATTCCCATAGCTGTGCTTAAAGTACTGCTAAAGAAAATGACAACTATTTTTCTTGAGCAGGAGGTTCCTGAGCTGTTTTCTACTGTCTCTTGCCAGAGACAGGATACAGAACTAAAGAGACAGGTGGTTTGATCCCATATGTTCATTCTTGTAAATGACATAACTTGTCTGGAAACATATTCAGTAAAACATCCTGAGTAGGGGAAGTTTACTTTTAGGCTGGGTCATGCGAGCAGTGTGGTTTATGGTGCTCCCCTGGTGCAGCTCTGCCAGCAGAAGCAGCAGAAGGAGAGGGGTAAGCAGCAATGAAGGGATGAGGTGGAAGCTGTAAGGGTGTGAGGGTATAGAAATGTCTTAACCTATTTATGGCAATGATCCTGACTGATGGCAATATCTCGTGCAAATTCAACATTAAGTCTTGGCTTCATCCTGTAAAATGCTTCATGGCAAAAAATATCACAGCCTTGCTTCATCCCAGCTGTGCAACACCTCAGAGTTTCTGTGCTACGGTAAAGCACTTCTCTCCTATACATCACTAGCTGTGATGGTAATTGGGATGGATAAATGATCCTACTTTTAGAAAAGAAACCACTGAAAAGAATTTGGCTTTTTAAAAATTCTTTGTTTGCCACTAAACGAGAAGCACAGTTGTGCTCCCACTTAGAGCAGCCCTACAGTGCCTTTGGCTCAGCTGAGGGAGTAACATGCTTCACTGAGTAGACAGGGAATATTTTAAGTTCCAGATGACACAAAACCCTCTGCAAGGTAAAAGAATAGCTCCTGACATGTACAACAACTCTTAAACTACCCCGTTTAGTTTTGTAACCAAGACCACATTCACCAGCTGCATTACAACTTGTCAGAATATTTCCAATCCGTGGAAGAAATGCAAGGATTTATGTTTCTTTGGGGTATAAGCCATATCTGTCTCTTAAAACATAATGAAAAATCCTGTATTTATTACTCAAAAGTCTGGATAAATTTTACTTGATAACTTTCCTGTGCCTTCAGCTTCTGACTCCATAGTGACAGGCTCTCTGCATTCAGGCATCAGCCTGTGATCCCCACAGTTGACTTGCTTTGAAGAGCAAAGGGTGAAGTAGCATCTGTCAACTTTCAGTTATCCTGTGGTGGTACCCTGATAATGTCTGTTAGCCAGAGCCATGCTATCTGGGCTTGTATTTACTCTCTTTGAAATCAGACCTAACCTACAAACACAACTCTGGTGACAAAAAAGTAAACTCAGGACTAAAATTCAGTACAGAATAGGATGCTTGAGTGTCAGTTTTTACTCCTGTACTCGGAACTTAAGCTTACTGTATTCAGTGAAAACATAGAACTGAATTAGGTTGCTCAAGCTTTCTTGTGCCATTTGACATGTCCTGGGGCAGCCAAAGTGGACACTAACTATTGGAGGACATGACAAAGACACTGTAGAAGAGTTGTGTCTCCTAGAGGAGCAGCTGGAAGCCTGATGAGACCCTAAAGGACATCACACACAGTCTAAGATTTCTACTTGGGGAACTGAATGAAACCTCTAATGTACACGTAGATATTTCCAAGCAGCAACACAAGTTTATTTGTTTGAAGTTGGAGCTGAGTCACACACCAGATGTCTACAAGGGAAGTATCCATATGAAATATGAGGATACACTGAAATTTGTCTAGGCCCTAACTTTGAAACATAGGGATATCATGCCAATAGAATTCACTAAGGTAAAGCTCCAGGCTGAAATCTAGGACATACTGAAACTACAGATGAGTATATATATATAAATATATATATGGGTGGCAGCTTTATGCATGGGGTTTTTTTTTAATGTAAGAAGCAGATCAACATTCTTTCTCTCTAGACAGAGCAAAAGTTATTTCCTATGCATAAGAGTCAGAAAAAGGCCTGTGCACTACTATCTCAACCCACCAAAAACATTGAGTCAGGGGTTTCAAATGCAGCTTAACGTTGCCTGAGTATTGTTATGGCTCTTGTATGGAGTTAAGCAGTCAAGCAGAAAGGAGGAAAGCTCAGGCAATGAAGAGCTTATTTATAAGCACTAAGATTCTTGGCTATTCCTAGACCATAAAAACTGATTTAAAATCCTTATAATGAATGTCTTGTTTATTCACTGCTCCTGTAAAACAATACCTCCTTAAAAGCAGTCCACAGCTTTCTTTTTTGCACCATCATATTCCATTCTACTAAGATCAATGACAAAATTTCTGCAGCTTTTAGTAGAGGAATTAGCACAATATAAAGATATCTCATCTAGTTTCTGTCTAGCCTAACAACACAAATCTATTATGTAACTTTTTCAAAACATTTCTCATTCTGGTCTAAATACTTTTG
The DNA here is from genome assembly GCA_025920805.1 of Petroica traversi. NCBI lineage: Eukaryota > Metazoa > Chordata > Aves > Passeriformes > Petroicidae > Petroica > Petroica traversi. Next base: position 9,042,250 of record JAHLSL010000080.1, on the reverse strand, counting down.
CCGTGATATCATAGCTCCTAAAAGAGAACAGGCTCAACATCACTCCCTCTTCACACATAAGGGCTGTGGTATATTCATCATTGCATTTGAGTCATTTTTTGGTACCTCTTATTTAAACATTCTGTTCTTTAGCCACTCTATTCTTCACACAATCAAGAATTGCTAGCACCATATCCATGGTTTATATAACCAAGCCCTATTTAGACAAGCCAACATATTAGACCTCTTTTACTGCAGCTGCACTAAACTGCATACAAAAAGTAAAACACTGGCCAAGACATTGAAAAAAAAAAAAGGGGTATTTTGAGTGTCCAATTTGATGCGTTTACAAAACCACAGAATTGAGATGATGGGTTGCTGGTCTATTTTCTTTTGAAAGATGGACACTAAGATATCCCAGGCTGAATGTCAGATGTGAATTGTCAGATCCGTTTTGCATTTCATTGTAACTATAATGCTATGTCAACTCTAGAACATTTGGATAATATCTGAACATCTCAAATTTTCAAGAGCATTTCAACTGATTTCAACATACCAGATGCTCCATTCAGTAAGATATGGCCTCACTAAAACTGAGTCTAATTTCAGGCACTGCACAAAATGAAGGGCTCAAATTGAAGAAGTTGAGCTGAGCAGTGGTGAGAGAAGGAAAAAATGGATCATATATACAGGATCAAGCAGTAACCATCTTCTTCCTGGTTGTGTAAGAGTCAGCCATCTGCTTGTTTTCTCCAAATTCTGTTTTAGGGAAACTGGTCCAATTACCCTCCCTAACCACAGACCACTTGTTTTGCCTGTGAAAATGTGGATAGGAACTGATTTACTCATGGTGGGAGACAGAGATTTGTGATAGAAACAGTTTTGGGTCTCTGTTGGGTTTTTTTTTTAATTTGTTTTCTGTTTTATTTATACGTTTTGTGTACGGTACTTCCTTTTCCTACATGGATGGGAGAGAATTGTAATGGATGAACAAATTCCTAACATGAGCACTTGAAGAATTACATATGACAACATTGAGAAATGTACTTTACATGTTCCCCACCATTTGTATAATCTTTTCAACAAAATCCCAGGAAATTATTTGCTCCAAGGACAGTATGGAAGCATCAGTCCTCAAGTCACTCCTTTTGGATCAGAAGGACATAAAATGTTCCTTGTGGTTTTTGGACTTGATTTACTGTCTTGAGCTCTGTGGTCTAGAGACTTTTTTTATACCTTATTGTTTGAAATGCTATTTTTTCCTAGTCACACAACCCTTAAAAACTGGATGACTAGTTTAATTCTAAGATGAATGAGGTAGGTAAATTTCACTTTGTTATGGGTCCAAAATAGAAATCTCATTAGGTTAAGGTAATAAATGGAGGTAAATAAAACAGCAATGGACCACATGTGATAAAGGCTAGTAAATCCCTGAATATAAGGCTGAAAAATGAATCTGAGAATTAGGGAAAGACAATTCCTATAACCTGGGAAGAAAAGATGAGCTAGCTTTGTGCAGTGCAATCTATGCATGGCTGTATCTGACAGTTCCTACCTTACAGTAATGTAGGAAAGTCTTCTTTGCAGCACTCTTCGTAATAGCTGTATCTCAGGACTGCTTTATGGGATGAAATTCTGTACACCAAGACTCAGATTTTACCTTGAAATGTAGCTAAAGAGGGAATGAACAAGGAATACAAGACCTGAACAGCACAGGAAGATTTTGCTGCCCTATTCCTTGATCCCTTTTTCTTCCCTGCTCATGTAAAGCTCCCATCGTCATCTGTTTGGAGAGTTACTGTAGTAATAGCTGCCTTTACACATCAGATGAGGAATGGGAGGTGTTAGGTCATGGGCTGGCTGCCCAGGAGTTCAAAGCCCATGTGGGAGGCACCACACTTCCTTACAGACAATCAAGCTGTCAGGAGATGGAGCTTTGTTCCTGACCACCACATGCCCACCCAGCTGCTTCCCTGTGGGTGAAAGCTGACTTTGTGGGGCAGAGGAGCTGGGAGCTCTATTCAGGAACTGCTCTGAGTCATACTCTGAGAGCCCCAGCTGGCCTCATTCGTTTCGTGTTTCAGTTGGAAAGCAACAAAATGTAGTTTCATCCAGTCTCTCTCCTCCAACTTCTCACCAAATAGCTAAGTCAATTCAAAAGAGAGTTTCTGGATCCTAACTCTTTCTATCTCAATGCTCAGTGAATGACACTAGTGCAGATCTCCAGCAGCTTCTAACCTGTTGCAGGATGGATAAACTGAGAGGATGAAGCCATGCGGTGACAGGATGGCTCCAACAGAATGTGACCTACAGGTCACTGCACAGAATGGTACCTGCTGATTTGTCTTGCTGGGAGGTGTAACTTTGTGCAGTCCATCAAATCTAGCAGAATTGCACTTCAGTCATGTGCTTTGCTTTGGGAATTTCTGGGTTCAATTACTTGGGACAGGTAGTTGAAAATAACTTTTTTCTTCTGTAAGCAAATTTAGGATACCTTTTCTCCTCATTTTCACTTTCTTCTGCTCTGTCAGGGTCTTTATTATAGTACAACCTGTGTTTTCAGCCTTTGTTTAGCAAGATTTGAGAGCATATTTGCTCCCATAAAACAAAGTCAATGACTCCTTTTCATTTCTTGGTACTGACACACAGGTTTTAAGACTTTCTGTAATAAAGAAAATAGGCTCTTCATCCTGAGGAGATTATCTTTGGAGGTATTCATAGACAGCTCAGTTTTGTATCATGCCAGTACCTGAAGGCTGATGTATCATTAATTTGGACTCTTGTCAAAATCTAATATCCAGTGCGATGAATAGATAAACACACCAGGCTGCTCATCAAAAGTTTCCAGATTGTCTGTGAATGTCTGCTATAAGGTACTTCAAGGACTGTGTGTAGGACTCTTTGTAGGGCAGCTGTAGAAGTGGTGACCATAAAAACATGAAGATACATTGTCTATGCTTTCTGTTCTGTCTGGCTCATACCAAAGCACCTTGGAGCTCTTTATGATAAAGTGCAATCTTTCAGAAGATCAAATGTCATAAAGAAAAATACTTTGAGAACCTCAGAAAACACAAATGTCATTTTGGTGAAAGCATGTGTCCCATAGAGTTTCTTGAACTTACACAGACATAAACATTTTTTTACTGAGAGCAACCACTAAGAGTCCTCCTAAAAATAACACCTCAGATGCAGGTGTAATATTTTTAATTGGAATTAATTTAATTATTTTAGTGAGGCACGTTTCCCTCCCACCCTCTAAAATAACTGGTGCAGGTTTTCAGCCTTGTCCTCAATTCTTACTGCAAACAGCCTATGAATGCCCACTTTTAATTCTCCCTTTTATCTAAGGACAACTCTCCACACAGCATAAAGATAGCTGTTATAGCTATGGCTATAATGCTAACAGCCTATCTATTCCCAGCAACCCACCTTTCAAAACTCTTCTCAATTCTCATCTTTAATGAAAGTTGTTCTATCAAGAACATCAGTAAGATGCATTTTCAACCCAAAATGATTTTGCACTGCACTATTCCTATTACACATTGCAACTTTATTATTTTTATTTACTTGTACAGCTGAGACATACATTCCTTTAAGGAGTACAAGCATTCCCTTCCATTTAGCCTGTTTACCCTTCTAGTATCTGTAGTTGTTCTACTGAAGATTCCAGAATGCTTCTACCAACAGAGTGACTTCTGTATTAGAGTCAGTCTTAAAAGTTTTAAATGTCCCATTTTGTTTCTGTTAGTTGATCCAAATTGTGTCACAACTCTCTCTGCCCTCTCACAGAACACTTAGCACTGTGCTATCCAATACAATAAATACAATGGTGGTGAAATGATGTTTGAAACTCTTGAAAAGTAGCAAAATCTATTACAACTTGTTCCATTTTCCGATATACTACCTGACATTTTCTTAATTTGAGCTAGTCTTAAGCATTTACTCTATGTATTAGTCTTGTTTTTCTCTACATTTTCCTTGGTTTTGAACTCTCAGCATTATGGATTCACTTCCATATTTATTCTATTATTACAAATAACCCCCATATGCTTCATTCTGAACTGAGTCACCTCTTTTTCTTGGAAAATTAACTCAGACTCTTGTAGCAGTTTCTAAGTGGTTTTGTTCCATCTATAATCCAATCTCTTATCAGAGGCCAATGAAAAAACTGAAATACTGACTGTTCAGCTTCTTCTTTATGAGGTTTATTTAAGGATGCTCACACCCTTTTTCAAATCCTTTGAAAATATTTCATATTTACATAGTGTATGACGCATCTTTTTCACTTCTGAAGCACATTTTCATAGTCAATAGCTGACTTAGATGCCAGCAAACTCAATTTGGAAAAACAAAACCTTTTGAATTGCAGTTACTGTAGCAAGCTATTCCTGGCAGCCAATGTTTACAGCCTAAAATTTTTGTGTATTTCTGTCAGTTAACATATTTCTAGACAGTTTCAGTTCGGGCTCCTGCAGTTATCATATCACAAAACTTCTGGGGAATTGGACCATTTCCAGTGACATCTCATCACCTCTGACAGTTCAGCACCCTCCTGAGCAGTATCTCTGGGCCCTCTTTCACAGCTTTGCCAAACATTGGGAGTCTGGGTGTCCCTACCCATGGCAGGGAGTTGGAACTAGAGGGTCTTTACGGTTCCTTCCAGCCCAAACCATTCTGTAATTCTATGATAAATGTATTTGGCAATTAGGAGTTTGTGGTACAGGGTACACCTCCTTGGCAGCTTTATTAGGTTCCCTGAAGAAGGGATTTGCTTTGATCTTTCCTAGATATCCAAGAAGCCATAACCTTTACTGGGATATGGATATTTTTCATATTCTATAACTTGTTAGCAGTAGTCCACAAGTAATTGGTGTGGTCTGTCTGAAGTCTCAAAAACTTCAAAAGAGTAAAGAGAACATCAGATCACCTCTTGCAGTTACTTGGTAAGAGTGTGCCATACACTGGTGATAAACCAAGTAATAGTTACAGTCCTTTAAAGAGAAAATGGTCTGGGCTCCAACCACCATGAGTTCCTCCTATCACTGCTGTGTCTTGAGAGAACATTTAAGACCTGGGGGTTTTTTTATTTGTTTTTTAGGGGTTTTTTGGTTTTTTTTTCTTTTTGTTTTTTGGGTTTTTTTTGTTTTTTTTTTTTTTATTTCTAAAATTTCATTTAACAATAGAAATATTTGAATGACTTTAAGCACAACGCAGAGCATACATGATGAATTGTCTCACAGTGACAGTCTTAGATAGATTAGATAAAATCTTATATTTTGGATTAGAAGCGGATGAGCTATGAGTCATTAGTTTATCTCACTGATTGTGATTTCATTACTACCTTCTGGTTTCCCAGCTGTTGTATTCACTGGTAGTTGCTTACCTTGGACCGTGAGCTCTTTGGGGCATGAAGTACCTTCCAGGAACTGTTGTATCATGTCAGAACAATTTGTGTCACAAGTTAACCTCTCCTAATGTAGCAGAAAATAAATGGTCATATTAGTGCATAACATCGCATGCTAGCTGCCCTCAAAATCTAAATTTACTTTTGTTATTTCCTGAAGCTATGTTTTACTGTCTCCTTGGATCTTGCAGAGAGTAAGACCTTGCTCTTACAAAGTCCCTCAGAAGTGCCAAATTGCACTTGTAACAGGTAGAAGGGGCAGGACCCGAAAGCCTCACGCCAATGTTAAAGAAGGGAGGAGCTTTAGGAACTCAGAGGATCCCAAATCAACTCATTTTAATAGATGCAACACTGCCTAACTGAAAAGATCTCAAGTGTGTTTTCATAAGGACCAGTTTCAAAAGTCACATTTCAAAATCATGATTTCGAAACAGCCCAAGAATTTCTATAATACATCCTAAGTGCACTTTTTCAAATAGACATGTTTCATTTCCATTTTTGTTTCATCTTTCCTGGACTTTGAATTTCTTTCCCTCTCCATTTCCTTTTCCTTATCCAGATATACTTAAAGTTCTTTAAAATTTTCTGGAGATTTCTTTGGTCCCTACCTCAGAAAATTTACATGTCTTTTTTTAATAAAATTTTCTTTTTTTTTTGTCTGATTTACATCTCTTTTGCTACTGTCATCTCTTGTAAGTATCCATAAGGTACAATAACTTTTTATGCCTCAAGGCTTTTAAGATTTCTATTTAAATAACTTTCTGGTGATTGACTTTGTTACTACAAGTTTGGGAATTAAAAAAGATGTACTTTCCTGTCAGAACAGGAAAATTGAGTAAAATCAGCTGAAGCTCTTAGTGGTCTACAACTGGTTTCATTAACTGATGATGCAATATACAAACTTTCTAGAGGATGTTTTAATTCAAATTTCAGACACAATTAAGATTCATTTTAGGCTTATCAAACAGACACATACTCTACTAAGAACATATTCTACATGCAAGGAAATTGCCTACTGAAGTTCTCTTCAGCCCATGTTGCTCATATCTACAAGGTTATCAGTAATATGTAAAAAAGAGAAAGTTTATGTATAACATGTTCAATGGCCAAAAAATTCCTATTCCTGTAATGTTTTGTTGTTTATGAAAATATTAACAGTTGCATTAGAGAGATTTAACCTAGAAAACTGATATACACTAAATTTAAGTCAACAACTAACTGGTGAGAATTAGGATTAAATTTGGTTAAGAGGTTATTGCAGATTATTTATTGCTGATACATTTAATGTCTAGTATTAGCTATGAAAACATTTGATACTAGCGAATGCTGCAGAAAAAAAAAATGCCTTAAGTAGATTAATGATCTGATCCATTGTATTTATTATCTTATTCCCTCTGATATAAATTGTTGCACTCTTCTGAGTATTTTTAAAAAGACACAGTAATGCTTAGTATTATAATGGCAGAGTTATAGTGATATGTTTTGTAATGGGCAAAATCGTGTTGTTATCTAGCATTTTACAGAACATCATGAAAGCGTAAAAGTATTGCAGGAATTACTGGGGGTTTTTTTAGTTAAAATTGTAACACTGTCTTAGAATGACAATCTGCCTTCCCAGCTTCCATCTGGAGTTTCCCTTGAATAAATATTCCTTTCTTCTCAAATTTGTGAACTAAATTATTCAATGATATTGCTTTGTGATGTTAAACAGCTGTTGTGTTTCACCCCTAAAAGCACATTTCATTGACGGCTGAAGCAATTCTTTCATTTCAGCTTTATTTTAAAAATGTCCTCTGTACCTTGAGCTAAATGCAATACGTGCATACTAGAAAATTCTATATCTTTTATCACCTGTGATGAAAGCAAGATCTTTGCAAACGACAGATTTTATTAATCCCACAGATGCCACTGAAATGGTTTTTAATATAACAGTGTTCCGGGATAGAATAAAACAATTCAACAGACATTTTGTGGACCTTTCATGGACATTTTCCAGGGGCAGTCCATAGAATAAGAAAATAATATCTGTGCATTAAAGCCAAGAATGGGAATAGGGGTGATGGTTAATGAAATTGTATTGAATAGAGTGGGACCTGGGCGTGATGTATATGTTACGGAGTAAGAGATGGTATGTGCTGGTTTTGGCTGGGCTAAGGTTAATTTTCTTCATAGTGACTGGCATGGGGCTACACTTTGGATCTGAATTCAGGGCTGATAGATAATATGGAGATGTTTTTGCTGTTGCTGAGCAGAGCTTGCTCAGAGCCAAGGCACTTGCTTCTTTTTGCTCTGCCATGCTGGCAAGTGGACTGGAGGGGCATGGGAAGTTGGGAGGAGACACAGCAGGGACAGGTGACCCAAACTGACCAAAGGGATATTCTACTCCATATGAAATCATTCTCAGTGTGTAAAAGTGGGGTAAGGAGGATGAGGAAGGGATGTTTGTATTGATGGTGTTTGTCTTCCCAAGTCACCATTACCTGTGATGGGGCCCTGCACTCCTGGATATGGCTGAGACGTGCCTGCCCCATAGGAAACTGTTAATTAATTCCTTGTGTTGCTTTCCTTGTGTTCATGGTCTTTGCTTTCCCTACTAAACTGTTCATAAACCCATGAGTTGTCCAGGTTTTACCCTTCTAATTCTTTCCCCAGTCCTGCTGGTGAGGAAGTGAACAAGCAGCTGAGTTGGACTTGATGACTGGCTGGGGTTAAACAACAATACCCAGGTAGAAGATGAGGGACAAGCTGAGGATATTGTCTATCTGGACTTTAGTAAAGCCCCTGACACCATTCCCACAGCATTCTCACAGAAAAACTGGCTGCTCAAGGCTTGGAAGGGTGCACTCTTTGGATTGATGGGTAAACGCCAATTGTATGAGGTTCAATATGTTTGAATGCTGGGTCCTGCACAACAAACCCAGGTAGTGTTTCAGGCTGGGGGCCCAGTGCCTGGAGAGCTGCCTGATAAAAAAGGACTTGGGAGTGCTCTTTGAAGACTGCTAAACATGAGCCAGCAGTGTGTTAAGGTGGCTTAGAAGGCCAGTGATTTACATCAGAAATGTTAGAAGAGGCAGCCCAGGAAGTAGTGGAGTCACAATCCTGTATTCAAAAGATGTGTAGATTGGCATGGTTTACTGGTGAGCTTGGCATTTAGCAATTGGACTTGATGATCTCAGGGGTCTTTTCCTGAGAAAACTGAGTGATTCCATGATTCTACATTCACAGAGAAATAAAGAAGTTGTTTTTCTGGGAAAGCACCTACTTTTATATATTGATGAGAAATTTCACAGGGGCATATTCTGCCTTCAGAGAGTCATACATAAATCTAATTGATTTCAATAGAAATTTGTTGCTTTTACTGGAGCAGCAATACAGCAGAGACTTCTATAGAGATTCCAGCTAGATTGGCCTTTAACTTCAAAATCCCCATTTTATATTTGAATCAGTAATTTAAGCTTCCAGATCTGTCAAAGTCATCCAGAGGGAAATAAAATCTCCCATGAAGAGCTGGAGCCTGGAAGAGTGTCCTAGAAAGAGTATCAGCTTGCTTTCCTATACCCTTCCCCAGGCATCTGCTCCAGGCCTCTTTTAGAGCCAGGATGTTGAGAAGCAGGGACCTTTTCTCTAACCTGACAGAAGCATTCCTAATTTGATATGCAATGAAGATTTTTTTTTAAATTAAAATTAATGTGGGTCAGAGAATAGTGAAAGGAACCATCACAATTTTCTAATTTTTCTTATATTTATTATTCCTTATAAGGTACCAACACTGAAGTCCTAGTATTTGATATGGCTACTTCTAAATACAATAACTTCATTTACAGGAAGGATAATGTCAGCATTAAGATCTGTCCATATGAAACTTTCAGCTGGGGATAATACCAGATGGTCTAACCTCCAAGTGATCCACAAAATCAGATACTTGATGACTTCTGGTCAGGAAAAACAAGCTAGAGCAAAGCATGACTAATATGTTCTCCTGCTCACCGTGACCTGTTGTTTTGCTTGAATTGCTTGAACTTTAGGACTCACAATATCCTTTCCTACTTCTTCCTAACTTTTACAGCAGCATCATTTTTCGCCTGTCACTAGCTGCCATCTTTGGAGCTGAGTATTACCAATGTGAGCAGGACCCCAAAATTGCTCAAGACAGGAAAAGAAAGTCCCTTTTATATCAAAATGGAAAGGGAAGGAAATGAAATGGTCTACAGTTTTGTGCCTAGACACCATTACACTCCATTCAGGAAGTTTCACATAGTGGATATAATGTACTATCTAGCAGATGAGTAAAAGGAATGAAAACCAGATTTACAGTGTTCTCTGATGTTTCCAACAGCCCTGATGTAGAAGATACCAATGGGAACTTTGTTAATACTTTCTATGCCGTGTTCTATCCATTTGTATAACAATACTAGTGTTTGCAAACATCTCTGAAAAGTTCATATTTAAGCCCCAGAATCGCAACCTGGGGACTATTATTAACTCTGACTGTTACTTAGGCTCTGACTGTTACATCACTGTGGTAACCAAGCAGCTCTGAGCTGAATTCCCCTTCACATCCTAGTGAGCCTTTCTTTTCAACTTCTAATGACTCTGGAAGAGCCATGCATAATAAAGACATGGTTCACAGACAGCTACTTAGCCTGCTGTCTAACAAATCTCTAATTTGTTATCTAGTAAATATAGTAACACTTAAAATACAGAGACTCAATCAATGAATCTTTCTCCCCATCTCATGTATCTGGAATATACAAAATGCAATTCACTGCTGTTATTCATGGGCCAGTCACTCATTATGTTATATATATTACAACATATATACATGAACCATCTTTTAAAAAATGTACAAAGAGCACTAAAATGCTGAAGGGAAACATATAATAATATGTTTGCTTTTCTCTCCTTTTCTCCTTTTCTGTGATGTCTTTTGGCTGCTCTCAAAAGGGAAAACAAGCGAGTCAATTATCTGCAAAGGGAGTCAATTAATTGCAGCAAACATCAGAGAACACTGTAAATGCCTGATTTCAGTGTGCTATCCTTTATTTTATTATAATAGGACCAGGTTAACTTACTTCAGATTGGCAGGACAAAATTCCATGCTGCATATTGCAAATACTGTAATTCTACGTGACAGACACTGTGAGTTACAAGGTGAAGGGAGGAAGCTAAAAATCTAATTATCACAAATGGGCTTATTTAAAGGTCGCTATATGGAATTCAACCAAAATATTTGTTTATATTCCTGGAAGAGTATTACAGCACCCCAAGTATGTTTCATTTCAAGAACTGGACAAAACAGTCCCTAGTGGACCCTATCAACTTCAACCATTCTGTGATTTGTGTGATAGCATCTCAAGTTTCCAGTGACAGAATGAGACTCTGAGTCTAGAGTAAATTTTTATATGCAATTGGAAGACTGAAATTGAGAAATATGTATCCTGTAGGTGGTGATTACCCCTACTAATGAGTTTATTTAGTAGGAAATGTATAATTCTGTGTTTGTGATAATGAAGGCATTGTACACTACCTGACAAAATGCATTAAAGTTTGAAAATGCTTTCAAACCTTAAGTGCAGAGTTGAGATTTTTTTGGGAGTTGCTAATTTTATCTCACTATCTGGTTTCATTACACGAAATCAATCATCTCCAGGGGGTTGGTTTTAGACAGCTCAGAAATTTTTGGTTTGAGTAGTACACTGAATATTTTTCAGGGTTTTAATCTGCAAGGGTGAATGATCCTTCCCCTCTGTTTTGTTTTAGTTTTGAAATAGAAAATAAGAAAGCTTGTCAAAGCCTTTGTTTTTTCTGGCTTCCTGTCAAATCCATGTAGAATTCAGCATTCTGGCTGTATTTTCATAGGCTGACCTGTATTTAATGAAATTAAAAAGATTTGTCATCTTTCAGAAGAAATGCAGCTGAGATATAAGTTTGTAATTATTTCTGAAATGTGGTCATCAGTTGAGCTTACATTTCGTTGAAACCAGTATTAGCATTGTGTCTTTAAAGCAGTATGTTTTGCCAAATGCTGCAAATGATCTGTTTGAGACTAAAAAGCAACCCAAAACATTAAATGAAAAACCCAACATAACTACCCAGCCTAATCAAACTCTTTCCTCTATTTTTTGTATGACTCTCAAAATACTCTGTAATTTTCTGCAGTGACACCAGCTACCTGTTCAACAGTCAGTTCCTCACCAAATCACTCAAAAAGGCTGATTATTGGGAAGGAAAATGCAAGTGAGAGTAATATTTAAAAACACCCAGAAAACAAGGCATGCTTTTCTAGTGTTGGGGTTTTGGATTTCGGAATAAAGAATGACTGATAAGTAACTAAGAAAAACTATGAACATTTGATACGAAATTTCAGGAAGATTTCTTTATTCAAAAGGACATAAATACTACTGATAATGAATAAAGGTCAGTTTCAAAATCCTGCGGGTTTTTTTTACCTCTGTTTATGTTTGGATTTTGTAATCTCTTTCGAGAAGATAAAGATAGAAATTTCTCAAGATTTTACCATAAATAAATAATTAAATTATAAAAGCCTGATTTGATAGAAATAGTTATGATGACAATGGGATACCTAGAGCAGATGGTGACAAAAATATTACTAAAATTCTAAAGATAGACCACAAAATTTTGAGGTGGTAAGTAGAGGGATTTTGTTTTTATTGTATGCTACCAAAGAGCAAAGGACTTCACTTAGCTGCAACAGTTTTTCCAGGGTTTAATAAGTGTATTTGAGCCAAATACATGTCCTCCTCTAATTGATACAACCCAGAATTTCCATATTTGGAGAAGTTTATCAGTTACATTTAACAGGAAGTGAATCTAAATAGGATTGTTGATTACATGGACACAGCTATAAACAATGAAGTGTTTTAATGCTGACATGATGAGATTAAAGAGCTATTAGTAAAATCCCCATTTAAAAGTATTTTGTCCATGAATTGTGTGTGGTGGGAATCTCTATACCCTAGAGAAAACTAGTCAGCATTGAGTTAAACACACACACACATATTTAAAATATAACCACTGGCACATGCACACACACACACACACATATATATATGTATTAGTTTTCTGATAGACAAGAGGAAGCCAAACTAGAATGCAAATATAACTTTTGGCACAAAGATCATGTCAACCCAAACAGACCAAAATTAGTTGATGTTTTTCCAAGTATAGATTTACATATAAAAAGAACAAAGCAGTTCAATTCTACATTTGCTGACTAGAGACCAATTTATCCCAAAGAAATTCTTGAGTATGGCTGTTGTCCAAAGTATTATAATTAGAAGAAAGTAAATGAGATTTTACTTTGGTCATGCAAAAGGATCTATTTTTCCGTTTGGCTTTTACCTGATGAATAGGTTGGAAATTCTGTATCCAGTCAACTTAAAATATTGAGGATATTAACAAGATCCATTAACAAGATTTAGAGAAGTAAAACAATGGTGTTTCTTACCAGGAAACCTATTTGGGGTTGATTTAGTTTCTGGTTTATGCATTAGGTTCTGCTGGCTAGTAATATTGATAGGAAGTTGTGTTTGCCATCCTATCCTGTAGTTGCATGCTGCCACTAGAGTACCTTTCTACATCATGGGATGTGTGATGCAGAACTGAATGGTGTATGCTTTGTTCAGGTATGTAGCAAGGGATGGTTTTTTTCAGTGTTTAGCCCTTTTTTCCTTTTTGTAAGAAATAGTTTAGAGAAAAAAAACCCCTCAAAACCATCTCCCAAACCCAAATAAAATGTATTTCCCTTGCTTTAGACAAAAGTAAAATTAAGAGTGCAAGAAAGGGTCATATTCCTTTTTCTTTGAAACAGCTTCATATGGTTTCAGGCAAATCCCTTCCACACTAGAAATGGATTATAAAATTCTAAGTCAGGATTGATTTTTGAGGACCAGCCTGCATTCCTCAGCACCCTTGAATCAAAAGCTTAAAACAGCAAATGACTTGTAACAAGAAGGAGTAATTATGGATGTCCTACTTTATCCACACTAGACATTAATTACAAATCCTCTCATTGATAGCAAGTGTCTGTTCTGACTGAAGTCTAGGAAAAAGCTGCCAAGGACTTCAGAAGTTATTAAATGAGAATATACTTGCAGCACATGGCAAGGAAAGAGTATACTTCAGATACCAAGTTTTTATTAATTTGAGAAGATAATTAGCCTTCTTCCTCCCAAGCCTACAATGATAAAAATCAAAAGATTTAAATCGATCATCCCCTGTCAGAAATGACATGTCTTCCATTCCCAATTACAGTTAGGAGAGGAAATATGCTCTGCTATCCCCATCTTCCATCTCTGACTTACTATCTCGTGGAAGTGTACTTTAGTGCATTTCACCTTGATTTATTTGTTATTTAAGAAATGAGGCACTATACTCTTACATAGCTTATGTGTAAGTGCCATGAAGTCTTTAGCTGAAAATCGTACTTAAATGTAAAACAAGAAAACAAGCCTCCTTGAAATTGTCTCAGCAATATGTCAGAAGCAGAGGACTGTTGAGAAGAGTGTTGAGTATGTGAAGGAGAAACTACAGTTTTGGCTTTATTCCTCCATGTTACTTACGCACACAAAAACACATGCAAAAACACTGGGGAGGGCTTCTCAGAGGAAGTGAGAGAATTTACGTTTGCTATACCTCAGCAAAATCTAGTGCTGGTTGGCCAAGTTGAAGCAATTTAAAAAGGAAAAAAAAAACATCCATTACATACTCAGCAAGCCCTTTTGCAGGTCCATTCTAGAGTATAGGTAAAGTCAAGTCAAGGGAAAAATTGTTAGGCAGTAAACACTTGAATGCCAAGTGGCTGACACTTAGCTACTTAAATAGATATTTTAAAGTATTTCCTTTCCCTCTTTAATACTAAGTTCATTCAGAAGGACTGTGCATATAGAAAATTCTTCCTGACCTCACTGTTACAAATAAAACAAATTACTGTACCATAGTCAGTAATTATACAAAGAATCATTAGTAAAATCCTGCTGTAAACTGTATACTTGCCGGAGGAATAATCAAGGAGTCTCAACAGTGCTTTGCAGAATTGTTATTTCCTGTCCCTTTTGAATAAGCATTACCCATTTTCTTCATCCATCTATCAGAAAGGTTCCCATGCACATACTGAATGGATGTTTACTATAATCTGTCAAACCTCACTGCTCAGCTCGAGGGAAGTGAACATCTGCTTGCTTTATCTAAGGATCCTCAAGTTATGATGGGGTACTCGACAAAGGGAAATAAAATAGTGATCTGCTTTGTCAAAGCATCCCATATATACAATGCTACAAACAAGCAAGCAGCGTCTTAATAAAAGAATTAAGAAATCACCCTACAAAATGTTTCCCTTATTCCAGACTTTGAGTGCAAGTATGTAATTTTGGCTGTATCACACAATAAAAATACATTGATTTATGCAAACTTTTACTTCCCAAGCCCCAAAACACTTTATGAGCTGTGCAACATATACAAGAACATTTTCACTTAAGACTAAATGCAGCAATTTCTGCAGTAGAGCTCTGCATCTGTTAATTAAGGTACATGTGTAGCCCAAATTTCATTTTACAATACCCTTGTGTGCCATCTCCATACCTCAGCCTGGGAACTAAAGCAGTGAGGTTGCCATTAGTCTCTTCAGGCTCAGGAATTCTCCCAGAGAGATTATGAAACTAGATTAAATCTATATAGAGAGCTCATGGGAACTCAAAGTGTAGACACAGGTCAAAGTCCTGTACTGAGGGAACTCCCTTTCCCTATCATAGAAGCATAGAATGGTTTGAGTTTGGCTGGCTCCAGATGATCTTTAAAGATTATCTAGTGCCACCCCCTCTGCCATGGACAGAGTCAGTTTCCATCAGACCAGGTTGCTTAAAACCCTCTCTAATCTGGCCTAGGACACTTCCAGGGATGTGGCTTTGCTGGGCAACTTGTGCCCACAGTGCTTCACCACACTGACAGTAAAGATTTTCTTCCTAATATCTAATCTGCCCTCTTTCAGTTTGAAGACATTACCCTTTGTCCTATCATTTCCCCCTTATCCTGTCAGGATACCAAAAAAGGTGAGTGGTATTAAACTTGCAGACTACGACAAAGATTTTCTTATCCTTCCAGGAGATAAGAGTGGCATTTGGCCTCTGAAAATGTTCATCGAGTAGGAGGTAGGGCTTTTCAAGCATCATAATTGATAGATCTGTAATTAGCAAGCTTTGCAGCAGGAAGAAAATCATTGCATGATGATTAGATTACAAACCCTGTTCTTTCATCCTGCTGCTTGTGATTTTGCAATGGCTCTGATTGTAGCTTCTCTGACATTTGCATATCTTCCTAAGCATTTGAGGTGCATGTTGATTTCATGTTTTATCTCCTTTTGATGTGTTGCAGGTGCTTGTCAGTGACTACCAGAATTTCTATCAGTGTCAGCTTTTATTTTATTTAAATATTTGTGCAGAATAATATATCACTGAAGCATAACATGAGTCCATCTTAATCCAACTGTGTGGAAAGACTTACAGAAGGCACTGAATGCACTATAGAAGTGAGGTGTTTTGATCTGATCATTACAGGTAGATGGGTAGGGAACTTTTTTTTATTGCATACAGTTCATGGGGGAGAATTTAAGAGTGGTTTTGCATCCATTTGTGTTCAGCAGGTTATCTGTGCATATGAATGATGTGGCCTCCCCTTTTCCCTGAGTTGCTGCCTTTGCCTCATGATTAACACCAATCTAGTATCTTGTCATGACTGAGGCATCAGTGGAACTTCAGAGTGACAGATGCCCTCATGGCAAATATGCTCAACAGCCCAGTGGAAAAGCTAACAGCCCACTCTGCAAAAATGGGACGTGTTGACAGCTGTGGAAAGGTATCATAGTGTACCATGCACTTTAAGATTATTTGATCTTGCGCATTGAGGAAAGATTTTGGGCCAGTGACTTAGGACTGCTACTCCAACTCATTATTTGTCTGCTTTCTTCACTTCTGGAATCTGTATTTCTTCACCAGTGCTGATGATAAGATCAAAATATCCAGCCATTTGATGTATGAAACTGTACTAATTCAGGTGTTTGTAGAAATTTAGGATCTTTCCATGATGATACTTGTAGAAAATGACTAGCAGGTGAGTAAGATTATTTTCACATAGCTGTAACTACAGCGGGCATCACAGCCTATTTTTAAATGTCTCTTTCAACCTGTATTCCATTCGCACATTTTTATTTGTTATTTTAACAAATAAAACAAATAATTTCAGTTCTGCAATGACAGATAGGCAAATCACTTAAACAAAATTCCTGCAGAATGACCCTTTTTGGGATAGGAGAACTTGGTTCAAAGTGATGGTAAGGGAGCATTTATGTAATAAAAAAGAATCTGTGTAAAAGAAATTCTTCATTATGATTGGAAAAAAAAGAGTAAGAGAAGTATGCTTAAAAATTTGACTGCCCAGCTTATATCATGATAATAAGAAATGTTGCTAGCATAATGTTTAGTTTAGAGGAATCATGAAAGCACTCAAATTCTAGCTTTTGTCTAATAACATGGAACAAAATATGAATTACCAACCTTCAATGCTCTATTTTGGTGTTTTCCTCAGTCTCAAAAGGGTTTTAGGATATCAGCAGGGCTGTGCCTTCAAATAGGAAAGAGATTAAACTCACCTCAGCCATCTCAAACTCCAGTACATGCATATAGAGGGGGAACCACAGTAATAAACTACACATGGATTTTTACACTGAATTCGGTAGCTAATGATACATGATACCATTGAATTTTCACTCTTTCAGTATTTTTTGAGGTTGGGACCAGACTGCGTTTATTTTTCTTTGTGAGATGGCTAGCTACAAAGACACTGGTTTCACACAGAGGTATAGCTGGAAATTTGATGTACCTTTTTAATTTATTTTTAATAGCAATCCATTTCAACCACTACAGTGAAGACACATATTTTATAAAGTCTGGCATTATCTGATTATTATTTTTTAGATTAAAAAAAGGCCATTCAGGATTTTGAAAGATTTTTCTTGAACTTCAATACCAAGTTACATTCAAATCAGTAGTTCAAATCAGCAATCACTTTTAAGAATATTAGTTGGTTTTTCTTGTTTTTTTTTATTGTGCTTCCTGGCCACAATAGAGAGTGCATTTACTTGTAATTATGCCATTTTTATTACTAACCAAGTAGATGACATTGAATATTCATATTTCCAATGTAAAACCAACCGCCGGAAATTATAAGTAATACTTAAATCTTTTTTATTTCAGTAGTGATAATGGATATATTAGAAATATGTCTTCTTTATAAGAAATGGCTAAATTTGCAAGAACAGGTTTATGTGTTTTTCCTGAAGAAACTCTCTGTGATATAAAAATAAACTCTTGTTTTTTTTTTTAATGCTCTGCATTAATAACTGCACCTAGAAATAATACAGACAGTTGTGGTAGAATATACATCATGCAAACTCATTTATAAACAAATCTAACTCTATATATGAGAATAATGACAAAAGGGAGGTCTTTTGCAAGATAACTCAATTTTATAGAGGAAATGGCTCAGCTGCACTTGACAGTTTTTCTGAAAACAAAAGAATTAGACTTTGACCAGCAGCTCAACAGGGATTTTTGGCAAGGCTGGTTTTATCATTTGCAAGGGCCAACAACTCCCTCTGCCTCACACGTTGCACAAGGAACAGTAAATGAATTGGGAAGGGAGGGCTTTTATTTGTGGGAAGAAATGACAGTGCCAGGACCACTGAATTTTTAAAAAGATGAAGATAAAAAATGTGCTCCTTTGCCTCTGCTTTAACGTGCTGACGTGACAGTGCCACTTTAACAGATTAACAAAGTAGTGTTCGCAGAGATTGAACCTGCCTTTTACATGCTCAGTGGTACATTTGCAATCACTCACTCCTAGCATTCCCCTCATTTGCTTGTAGAATATAATCTCATTCAGATACAGTAAATTAGATGGACAACTTCTGCTGGATTCTTTCCCTAACGGGTATTGCCAGCAAGATTCAGGGTATTACAATCTGTTGTCCTGCATCTCACAGGCAGTCATTATGCCACAGAGATACTTTCGCAGGCTGTGATACTCATAATAACTTGAAGTACCATTTCAGTCCTTCCTCCTCATTTGATTGACCCATGCTCAACACTTCTGTACCATTTTCCTTCCTGCATTTCCCCTTCCATTTTGTTTCCTTGTAGGTACTTTCCTCTGGAGTTAATGATCTTTCATAAATATTGCTGTCTTTATATTTTGATTCTAAAATGACATGTATTAGGGGGTTCACAGCTTTATTCAAGAGTAAATTCGTAGCCTGCCCTATTATTGACAACCAAAATAAATTATTTCTCCGATAAGGTTTAACTTAGAGATCTTGTCACTCATCTTAGTGGTTTGCACTCAGTCCTCTAAGGGATAAAATCATTATAGTACCATTTAATGATGAACTTTCGGTATCCTGTTTGAGTGTCTTGTTGAATACCACAAAAATGTTCCTTGCAAAAACATGTTTAATATTCAGAAGTGTTGACCTTTGGTTTTGCAGTCAGATAAAGCTTGGCTTCTTTTTCTTCCTGTCTAAGATTACAAAGGTAAGGAAATAAGAAGATAAGGTAAATTGCATATTTATGCTTATTTACATCTCCCACAAGCAATCTGAGAAATACTTAGAATGCAATTATTTAGTTCAGATATTCTGTCCAGGAAAATGTTTCCACAAGCGTTTTAAGACTTACTGTAAATAATACAATCACACGCTTCAATCATAAATAAGCAAGGAGGAGAGGAAGAGAGGGAACTGAGGCATAAGCAGAGATTTGAAGCCTGCTGCTGAATCTACAAGACAGCAGAATGCAGAGTGGTTGCTCCAGGTGACAGAGGAGAAACCAGGTCTACCAAGGATGACAAGGCAGGGTGAAAGATGGAATGGGGGAGCTGGAAGTGTGAGACAGAAAAAAAAGTGTGAACTCCTGTGCAGGAGCTTCTGGCAGCTCCATTTGGAGGGGGTGTTTGTGGTGGGGGAATTTTTGCAGGTTGTATTCTACTTTTTAACCACGTCTTAAAGGAATATGCAAGATCTCCGTGTTTTTTAGTTAGTTAGTTTGTTTGTTTGTTTTTTGTAGCTGGTTGTGAAGTTATCTCATAGAAAAAAAAGGAAAAAAGTATTTTGAGTACACTCTAGTACTGTGAACATGTTTCCTGTTACAGAGAAGAAAACGAGGATTAGTGCACCACATCTGGACAAATAGAAAAAAATGGGTTCGTCACTTTGTTAAGCCAAAGGATACTGAATGGTGGTCTCCAGGAAGCTCTTACTGTGGTTCTAGTGGAGATGGGCAAAGAATCTTTGGAGAAAAATATGGGAAAAATGGGTGGCTGCTCTCAGGTGCTCCCTTTAAGGGAAGCAGGGAGAATTGTTTAGGAAAGGGATAGATGTGTATAAATACACAATAGTAGCTCCTGATGAAACTAGGTATTTTCAAGAAGGGAGGAAAGCTGTTCTATTATTATAGCATATATATATATATATATATATATATATATATATATATATATATGTATAAAATTTATATTATAGCATTCACTAAACCCTAATAACATTGTCACAGTTGGACATAAATATCATCAGTGTCTGTCCAAGAGACATCCTTGATTCAGACCCCAATTGGAACATAACAGCCCATGTTTGTGAAGAGAACAGCTGTATCAAACCTGCCTGTGGTCCCAAATGCATAGTAAATCATGAAGTAAGCCCAGAAAAAGTGTGGGCAACAGGAGTTTATTTAGATCCCAGTTTAACTGACGTATTAAAGGACAAATGAAATCCAGTGCCTGGGAATGTTTCGCTGCTATAGATTTGTTGGCATGCATGTGTCTGTCATGATCAGCCCCCATGTAAGACATTAGATGACTTTTGAAAGCACGTCCTTTCTTATCTCAGAACTAGCAACCTACATGGATTTTCATATCCTTACAGGATTCCTTATGGCATGAGCCAGGTGTTATCTACTGATCTCAGTCCAAGACACTTAGAATTACAGACTTCAATCTTCTACACGACACCAATACTTTTCTAAACTCTGAGCAGTCTCTGGCTCAGTTTCTCTCTTCAAGGGTGTTTGTAAAGATTAAAATTATATATTCATATATATAAATACATATGTTATATAAATATATATATATAAACGATATATAGATATATATAATTCATTGCAGCAAAGCTTTTGAAGATAGCATTCCTTTGTAATGGTTGTGTACAATTATTCTTTCTTATTTTGAGCAGAATGACTCTCTATCTATAAGTCTTCTAAATGGACCAGTTAGAGCAAGGAACATCTTGGCCATTGCCAACCTTTTGGCTAACTGTAAAATATGCAAATAATAAAAAAAAGAAAGCTATTAAACTGAATTTTGGTGACTATTACATATAATTATATTGAGATTCCTGTCATAATTAAGGCTTCATAAAAATGTGAACTATTAAGATGTAAGTTTGGTATTTAAATTAACTCTTGAAAAGTCTCCAGACAATATATTCTGAAAATTTCATGAGAAAACCTTATAGGCTTCTGGCCACAGTTGGCTTATATAGGCCATCCTTTTTCCTTAGATGACAGCATTTTCTATGTCTTCCTTGACTTTTTTATCCTTTAGTTTCCCATTTATCTGCCTGTCTCAGCTCTGTCATCTCTTGGCTACACCATAACTTTTTTCTACTGAATCCTTCAAAGCCTGAAGGCACAATATGGAATAACAGTTACTGCTTTCCCATGCCTTTAGCTCTGTGATTGTCATTCTTCACTTTGCTTTCAGGGATGGAAATTCCAAGATTTGCCCTTGACTCCAAGGTTATTTTTTTTCCTCTCACAGCTTTTCAGCCTGTTTCCATGCATAGAGCTTTCTCTGGAGTGCTGCCAGAAGTTATCTTTATCCCATCACCCCCCCTGCTGTTGCCAAAATCCTTACTCATATGCCAATTGCAATTCAGTCATTTATAATCTCTCTTAATTTCTTGTACGTGCATTTTGCGGAATAACGCCAAGCTACCATCAAAGAATATCTATTTCCGACCCACAAGCACCATCACAGATAACCCCATGATCTTAGAGCCACCCTCTTGCTATCATTTAATAACTAGACTCGACACTGACTAGAAAACAAGAATCCGACACAAGGGTTAAATAAGTGTAATGAAAGGAACATTTTGATCAAATACTAAAGTAGTGGACTTTATGACTTCATAATTATAATTTTTTACCATATCCATCAGTCAGTTGTCACAGTCGCCAGGTCATAACCAGCTTGGGTCAATACCTTCTTGTAGAAGACATTTTCAGTTTTAATCTCTATTCCACATTTTAAAACCACAACAAAAATCTTCTTTAAGTTGAAAAGGCATGCTAAAAATATCAATGCCTGATGCTGAGATCATTCCAGGGTCTGACACTACCTGCCACCCGGTGGAAAGGTTCATAGTTGTGTTTTTCTCTTGACTGAGTTGGTTTAAGGTTTCTGAGAGAATCACTTGTTTTTTAATAAGCAGTGCAACCCAGAAGGGCTAGATTGTTGCTAGCTGAGAAAGGCTAGAGCTAACTTGCTGAATTACCTTCCAGACATAGCAGTTGGGACCCCATAACAACACAGACTGGGAAATCTGCTCAGGATAACTCTGATGGTTACTCACAGTAGGCTTAATGGTGCCACTGCTACCCTGAAGCCTGGACTGTCTTAAAGCTGGCTTGAGATTTTCCATAAGTCAGTCACTGCATTTTAGACTTACTATAAATCTGTCTTGTGCTAATTTAAAACAGATTGTCCTGTGGCTGGTTGAATTGTGACAACAGTGGGTGTTATGTCCTTATTGATTTGAGCACTGTTGTTCAATCTGTTTGCGCTCTATTCCGTAAAATGGAAAGGATGGCAATGTGAGTGAAGGCCCTTTTCCATGTACAGGGGCTATTCTCTTCTGTATTTCCTTTGCAGTAAATACCATGGTGAACAATTGCCACTGCTATGAAAGACACTGCATGAAGATGAAGGTCTGTTGAGAATGAAGGTCACGCTCCATCTTGAAAAGTTGACTTCAGGCCTTAAGGCAGATGAGGGACTTAGAGATTTCAGGCTCCAGTTACGATGTTCCATTATGTCTAAAAAAAGATTTTGTAGCTGATTGTGAGCCATGCAGATATGAGAGAGATACAGCTTGAGGCAAGGGCATTTTTAGTTTCTAGATTGTGGTAAGGACTTTTTTAGCAACATGCCAAATATACAAATTCTGCATTTCATCCAGTAACTCCTGAAGATAAAACAAGCTATTTTGAGAATAGATTCAGAACCTCAGGACAGAAATTTCTCAAGTAAGTATTGCCTATCTTTGGGATGCAAAGCTGTGCTTCATCTTGTCTTTTATTTAACTCACAGCATTCCTGATTGTGCTGTGGTACATATTAAGCAACACAGATAGAAGGTGTCCCTCTTTCCACATCAGTCCAAACTCAGTTTTACTTCTAACCTACCTAAAATTAATGCTCACTTTTGGACTGGAAGGTCCTGAGTTTTATTTTTCAACTGCCTAAGCCACAATGAAAAGCATGAGAAACACCTCTTCTCCTTGATCTTACCCTACTACTACTACTACTATTGACACTAATGACAGTGATTGTAATCACATCTATGACTAAAAGTTTCTATGTTTTGTGTCTGAATCACTGGAAAACCTGGTGCTTTCAGTTTGCAGTGGCTGAAGAACACTGTTGTGCCGCCTGAACTTCAGCTATTTAGACAAATATGTGAATAAAGATCTGCTTACAGAATAATTCAAGGTAGCTTGAAGGTAAATTCAAGGTAAATTTCATTGAATTCCAGAATTTCACTTCACATGACAATATTGGCATTTCACATCACATTTCTAGAGACAGTAGTCAAGTTTGTAAGTATTAAAACAATTGATAGTTCTAAGAATCTTTAAAAAAATCTGTTTCCACTGAGACTTATAAATCCAAATTAAAATTATGCAGGTAAATCCCAAGGAAGAACCAACCTGAAAGTGGTGGGAATGATGTGCTGAAGAGCAGCACATGGATCTTGACTTGAGTTTGAGGCCATAGGCATAACAAGCTACCTCCCTCCCCAGATACTTTCTGAGGTGAAGACATACAAAGTCTGTGACAACACTACAACCCATAAGATAAAAGCAAGACTTTTTTTATATTTCACCCACTCAAATGTCAGTCAGGGAGTCTCTTGTGAAACAGCTCTATCAATCTACACTGAAAAGAGGTGTCAGGTAGCAGTACCTTGCTACAAAGGTTTGTTCACTTTTTTTTGGCAAGTTTCTTGATTGGGAACAAATAGAAAACCTTCTTAACTTCCTGATTTGTCGCATCAATGCTATGAGTAAAATAAAAATTTTCATTTTCAGCCTGTGAATATTTAAATATTTGTAAGATTACTCATATGACAAAGTGAATCTCTCTACCTTGAATGCTCTTCCACTGAGATCTGTGTTATCATGCTTCCTTTGGATTATAATTTTTAGGGGAAAAAATTAGGAGAAAAGAAGCTTATATGAAAACAAATGTTCCACCACCAATTTACAGTTTTGCCTTTTCTTCTCTATCATTATAAATATCTTCCAGCTAAAGAGGTTTCTCTTTATCAGAACAAAGGGATAAATGTCTATATGGATAATCAGACTCACTGTGAGAAGTAAAATTTTCTTCCCAATTTCAGTTGGGTGCACTTAGTTTTAACTGTTTCTGCAACTTAAATTATATTTTTATTGATATTTAAAACTCTTATCAGAAGAAGCGAAGAGGAAGGAACATTCAAAATAAATTAATCCTGATAGAAGTTCCATGAAGATTTTTTGGTTTTAATTGGTAAATCTGACCCTCTCTTTGCTTGCGTCGTTACTTAGTTTTACTTAGAAGATATCCTAAATTACTCCTCTTACTTTGTAGATGGTTTAAAGTTATCATTTCCATACTACATTTAAGGGCAAGTGCCTTACTTCCTTTTGTCCTCCTGAATTAAGGTTCTTCAAAAGCTGCGATAATTTAGTTTTATTTTTTCATGTTAATTAGGTGTTGAGGAAAGCACTTAATAGTGTAACCTGAGCATTTTCCTGCCATGGATGCAAACAGGTCTTGGGAGTACAGGTTTACACTTTTAGTCTTTCTGGAAGGACAGTTTGCTTCCCTGTCAAAAGAGCTGTGTGTATCATCACTGGCAAAATAAAAAGCTGCAAGTAAACACAGGTTTTCCCTTGTCTTTATCGTGCTTGTGCAGGTACAAATTTACAGCAAGATTTTCACAGCAGTGTACCTTCAGTACCCAAATGGAAAACCCTTCAGAAAATGAAATGAGTGAGACGCCTAGTGAAAATGGAAGTTTTCAGGGGTATATGTTAGCTTCCATTGACTTTTCAAAGTAGTTAACCTCTGCATAAAAATTGGGTTGCTGCTTCATTTGCATTAAGAGTTATCTAAAGTTCACCAGAACCTCTGAAACTTTACAAAATAAAGGAGAAGAGGATAGATACAAGAAGTAGAAATGCAGAGAATGTGTCTTGCAACTATGAAAAACAGGAAAAAGAAGTAAATAAATTTTAAAATTCCTTGGCAAGTGGCTTCTCTACCTATTCAGGAAGCCAATATCTGTAGAACCAGACAGGTTGTTAAACTGTATTTAAGGCTGAAAAGAAGAAATCAAAACAAAGCTGAGGGTGACTTAGGTCTTTGTGTATGGGATGACAGAAATAAAGAAGCAAAAGATCACAGAAGAAAGAAGTGTTTGTTCTTCAGGAATGATGAATGACAACAAAACAGAAAGGACTTATACGCTGAAGTCAATAGAACTACCTGCACCTTGAAAAATTAAGCTAAGGAAGAGTGAAGCTCTGGGGGAAATTTGTAGATGCTGATCTCCTAAAGAAGAAGAAAGCAGAAGGGACAAGAACAGAGAAAATTAAAGCAGAGGAGAATGCAGAATTGAAGACAAGTTCAAAGTTAATTTTATTAGAACTGCCTTGGCATTTCATTTTCATCTCAATGAGTGTTGACCATATTTGCTAGTGCTGAATTTCACCTGCTGCCATGAAACCCCTCCTTTTGTAAGAGACAACTGCTTGGAGAGAACACTGTGTTTGCTGCATTGTGTAAATGCTAACTCAGCAAGGTAACAACAGCTGAGGCTGCTGCAGTACAGATGATGAGTGTAAATGCATTCCTATTTTTGGGGGTATAACATGATCCTTTCCATCTCTGGGCAGCCTAGTGCCATATGTTAATACTTTACTCTCATTCTTGTTCTATTCCTTACATCTCCTGGGCCTGTGAAAGTGATCCAACATGGGAGACATGAGAGACATCCAGCATCTAGGACAGAAGAATCTTTCACTTCACAATAATTTATTTTCTTTTATTTCACTTAAATGACTTCTAATCCACTTTCAGACCACGTTCCTTACCCTGTGGAGATTTATTGTCTCTGAGAGTTCCTTATGAAGAAATATTAGAGTAAGTTATGTCCACTGAGTCACCTTTATGTACTGTTTTATTAACTTTTACATGGAATCTGAATGGGTCAGAGGTGCGCTATTTTTTTTAAGAACTTATGATTTTGTTCTCCAAATACTGTTCTATTCTTTCTTTAATTAAGACTCTACCATTTCCTTGTTTCCAATTTGCACCTTAGCTGAGTGTCCTGGTTTAGGGCAAATATTTAGGAGGAAACCTCTGGGGGGTCTCCTCTAGGAAGAGCCGATTCCAATCGCGCCTCCCCCTACCGGTCCGGGAAGAATTTCCTTAGAGAAAAGTGGAAAAAACTATTTATTTAACAAAGAGAATATTTACAAGTATAGGGAAAATTTGGATAATATGAAAACAATGAAACCTCTCCTTCCTCTGAAGAGATGGTAGATTCAGAGTCCGTCTGAGTCCGGTTCAGTTCTCCAGTGGGGGGGGGCCGATTGCCGGGCCCGGCTGTAGGAGTTGGTGAGGATGGGGGGGGGCCCCCCGGGGGTTCCCTGGTGTCCTGGGCCCACGCGATGCCAACCAGTCCCAGGAAGAGGAAAAAAAGAAAAAATATCCAGCAAAAGAAACAAAGTCTCTCCCTGCAAAAAGCTGGGAAAAATCCGAGGAAAAACCCTCCGCTGTGTGCTCGGCCAGCACCCCCACAACAGAGAGAGTAAAAAAAAAAGAAAAAAAGATAACGCTGTCCGCTGGAATGCAGCCTCTCTGCTCTCTTGGCCTTGGTTCGTAGTATCCTGCAGACAAACGGCGAGTGTTTTTTTTTCCTCCACCTTCACTTTCACTGTCTTCATTGGACCAACTTAAAGCTGCAGAACTTAATGTCCAGCATAAGCATGGGGACGATTGGGGATACAAACAGGTCATATGGCCAACCCAGGACACTGAGGTAGTTTATGTTCCAATATATTCACAGGTAGGATTACCAAATATTTAAACCAAGATTTGTGATTTCCTTTCATTTCCTGCCCCAAAGATATGACATAATTTATATGCATTAAAAATGTAAAGGATCTAATTTCACAGCAGGGAAATTCCATCTTAGCAGGAATTATTGGCTTGACCAACTTTTCCACTGTGTACCACTGTATTCTCGGGAGAAACATGACCTTAGATTCATAAACCAACAGATTCATAGAAGGGTTATCTAGAGGAGACTTCTGAGCTCACATTCCTGCTTGAAACAGTGACAGTATCCCTACGACTAGGTGTGGCTAGTGTCTTTGCCTGGTAGAATCCTAAAGCCCTCCAAGCACGGGCACGTCACAGGCTCTGTGGATTACTTGTTTCAGTTCTGTACTGCCTTACAAGCAATTAAAAAAAAACCACAAAAACAACTAATATCTGAGCTGAACCTGTTAAGACACTGTGTGTGGCTGTAATTCCGTTATACTTTGTTTTGCCATCTTTCACTTACACGAAGAGTCTGGGTTTATCGTCTCTGAAACCCCCCCATGCAGTTATTGGCCAGTGTTAGATTCACCTGTCTGACTCTATTTTCTGGACTAAACAGGACCAGGTATCGCTGCCTGTGGACCAGCCACATGCCCTTGTCTGATGTTGAACCTCACAACCCCTCTCCACATTACTTTTTGAGTTGGACCAAATACTGATCTCTGTGAAATCTCACCAGTGTTGGGAAGAGAATGATAGTTTACTTTGATTTGATGGGCATACTTTTCAATGTGCAGGATTTCCATTTTCTGGGAAAATACAGTCAGTGGCTCATATTCCACCTTGAAGACCATTGCCATCAGCAAGCCTGTTCAGTGGGGCCATTACGCTGTCAGATCCTTGCTCTCTGTCTGGATGCTTAGGATTACCCTGCCAAATGTGCAGAACTTCCCACTTTTTCTTGCTGAATCTAATAATACCTTTGTTATATTATTCCTCAAGTTTGTCTAGGCCACCCTGACAGGATGCTCTGACATTTTCTTTCTGCCTCTCTCCTAGTTTATAGTCACCTGAAAATTTGCAAGAAGTACACAAGATAGTTGTTAAGGTCTTTGATGAAGGTGTTGATCTGTATGGGACTTAGTACTGAGCTGTGGGGGCTCTGCTCATTGCTGTAGGCCAACTGCGTGTTGATCTCCATTCTTTGACTCTGATGATCCAGTCAATTTTTCCTCACAGACTCACAGTCTATTCATTGACCCTGTATTTCCTTAGCTTACAAATGCAGTGGGAAACAGAATCAGAAAAAGCTTTTAGATTTGCATGCTTAAAATAAAAATGAGATTAGAACAAGATATTTCCCTTGCACAATTTCCTATAAGCCTCAATAGCTGGCATTTATTTTTGTTATGCTATCTCAAGAAACAGTTAGCAACATTCCCCAGTTTAATACCATGAATATTGTCAAGATAAACCTCCTTTTTTTTTTTTTTTTTTTTTTTTTTTTTTTGAAAAAAAAATTTGGAAAAACACCCTTTTTGAGACCATTAATATTTTAAAAAAAAACCCCCTTTTTTTTTTTTTTTTTTTTTTTTTTCTTTTGAGAATCAGATCCTGGTCACCACAGATTTTGGGCTCTCCTCACGTGCTAACTCTTGTGGGATGATTTACGCAAGTGTCTCAGTGAATAACAAGACTAATGTAGCATGTATTCCTATGAATGTGTGCCCAGTAGCTCTGAAGTGGTTCAAGACATAAAGCTTCAGTTCCCCATAGAGTTCTTTGTGTCTTCTCACCCTGATGAAAACTCCCTTCCCCTTCCACTGCTGGGGCAGGGAGGAGAAGCTATTTGTAGATAAGTGTCCATGCTGGACTTGTAACAGACATTCACTGAAGTCATCCCAGAACTTTTCTTTTATAAGGACCTTCTTAAAGTTTCCTTTCTATCCCCAACCACTTAGACTCGGTATCTATTTGTCTCTCTCTGTAGATCCAGTCTATACTGATCACTGGGTTTGGAATTAGGCCAGTGATGTTGACAGTGGTGGGCAGATGAGCATGGAAATACAATAAAACTTACTCTTCACAGTAAGCACACTAAAATGCTTTTAAGCTGCATAAAAATGAAATCAGCATTTGACTAAATTGCCTGTACTTTGAGTTTATTTGTTTGTTTTTTTTCTCCTAATACAAACCATTTAAACTACTACTTAAACATAGGAGACACATCCACTAATCTAGACAAAAAATATTTACATTGTGCTTTGCTTGCTCTCTCGGTCATATCTCTGACCTTGAAACTGTAATCTCAATATAAGAGGCAGGCAGACACCATTTCTAATTTTCTGCAATACTGGACAAAGTACTGCTTATGCTGGGCTCTGAACTCTCCCTTCAAGTGTTAGGCCATATTGCTCCTATCTGGTTCCAGTATTTCTGCAAAGGATGTCTCAGTTATTGACCATTGTTATCTTTGTTCCGGATATTGTGCAATTTTCTCAGGCTAAATGTGATTTTAAAGGAAAAAAGACATGAAGACCAAATATCTGAGACCAAATCAGATTTTTCCAGGAACTTTTATCGATGCACAAATGTTGGTAGGTCTCCCACCCATTTTAATAAGCTGCCTAGAGTGTGACAGCTGACAAATCACTCATTCCCTCAAAAAATAAAAACATGATAATATGAAGCAAAAAGAAGCAAAGACATTATTATAGGGATGAAACAGATCTCCTGTGAGGCAAGGCTGAGTCAGAGTTGCTCAGCCTGGAGAAGGGTCTGGGAACGTTATATAGGACCTTCCAGTACCTAAAGTGTCAACAAGAGTATTGGAGAGGATATGAGCAGGATGTAGTGAAAGGAAGACAGGTAATGAGTTAAAACTAAGGAAGGTTATGTTTGGGTTGGATATTAGGAAGAAGGGTGGTGAGACATTGGCACATGCTACCCAGAGATGATGTGGGTGCTCCACCCCTGGCAGTGTTCGAGGCCAGGTTGGATGGGGTTAGAGAAACCTGGTCTAGCAGAAGGTGTCCCTGCCCATGGCAGGGGGTGAGTGAACTAGACGACCTTTAAGGCCACTTTCACACAAAAACCTTCTATGACTCCATACAGCTGAGGAAAGGCAGGCATGTAAAGGTCAAAAGTTCTTGCCTCCCTATGAACTTGAATAAGCATTTGGTGGGATAAGATAATCTCACTCCTGGTATTTACATTCCTCAAAATGTAGTGTTCAAACCTCATTTCAGTTCTTAAAAGTGTATTTGGCTGACATCCTTCACTTTTGCTGCACATATATTCACAGAAACAGGGTCCAAGCCAATGGCAGCATTATCCCTGAGAGCTGGAGCACAGCTTAGTATTCCAGCATTTGCAAGTGAAAAGTAGTGAATGCAATTAGTTGGAACAATACTTAACAAATGCCCTCGTACATTCATAATCTTATGCAAACACCGAGATGACTGCATCCTCACAGTAACTCTGATGACTTTAGTATACCTAAAATGGATTTAGCTCATCAAGAGAAATACTAGACATGTCTCACTCTTTAAATATATTCATTTCCCTTTGAAATTGATTTAATGAGGATGCTGATTTAGCCTATGCAATCAACAGAATCAGACTTTAAAATTGCATACTATATTACATTATATATATGTATATATATGCATGCACAAGCACATGTACATCTATATTTGTGTATAAACGTGTGTAGATAGACACTGGTTTGCCGTTTTGTCACCTCTGGTCATTTCCACAGAAGACAGGTAAGAAAAATAATTCAGGAATCATATGCTTCCTTTTAAAAAAGAGTATAATATGGCCTTCCTAATAAAGGTTTATAATACTTGAGGCCCTAAGTGTTAGCAGAGATTTCTATAAAAAAACAAAGAGGGGAGTTGCAAAAGACAGCAGCAGATATCAGATATTCTATTCTATTCTATTCTATTCTATTCTATTCTATTCTATTCTA